>PVJL010008779.1:0-63384 GCA_004026885.1 Lyroderma lyra
GGCCTGAAAGAGTCAGAGAAGGTTTCACTCAGGAGCAAATTCTGAGCTGCATTTGGAAGAAGGAGCTGGAGTCAGTCAGAAATAGAAGGGTGAGGAGGCGGCACACTAGGCATAAAAAAGACTGTCAGACAAGAGACCTCAAGAATTCAGTAGTATCTGGGGTCCAGGGTCCGTAGAGGAGCTGTGGAATATGAAGCTAGATCGGTGGCCAAGGCTCAGATCACTGATAGCCTTGTAAACCATGACAAAGAGTTTGGATTTCAATTTGAAGGCAAAGGGGAGGACTGAAGGATTTAAATCTAAGAAGTAATTTAACCTGCATTTAAAAAGCAAAATCAGAATACCAACTAATTAGTTCATGATGAAAAAACTTCCCTAAAGAGAAGATCACAGGCTGGGGTCCTCTGGGAAGCAAATGCTCTCCCTTTTGGCTACAGGGGATTGTAGGGTCTGATGAGGAAGGGGTTGGGGAGGCTCAGGCAGCAGGCTAAGGCAACCTTATTCTTTACACAATGGGGATGCCCCCTCCACCTGACCCAAGACTTGCCCCGCTGGGAAGGGCACTACCCTGAGTGATAATATTGAGCGATGGCTCTGGCAAAAGAAGAGGATGGAGAGGAAATGGATAAGTGCAAAAGTGGGAGGACCTGTGACGTGGCTGCTGCACTAAAGTGTGTGACAATGAGGGCTTGAACTAAGGCAGCGGAGATGCAAAGGATAAGGCACGTTTAGCAGATTTTTTAGGAGGCAGAATCAGGTGAACTTAGTGACCAACCAGATGTGGAACGTGGTGGGAAAGCCGTAAGCCAAAAAGGGGAGTAAAGGAGTGAAGGTACGTATGTGTGGGAAGAGCTGGCTAGATTCATTACCTGGCTCCTTCTACATTTTAGGATTATCTCTTACCACTACTGAGGATAGATCCTTTACACCTGCTAGAAAAACCACTGTAGTTTCCAAAAGGTGCCATCCTCTCTGCCTCAATCCATTTGCACTCATCACTCCAGGTGACATGACCCTTCTCCCTGCCCTGCTCTACCTGGACAACTCCAACTTAACAGTTCACCAATTTTGCCCAGCAAGCCTTTTCTGGCCATTCCTTTGTTTTCCTTTCTACCTAACTGTTATAGGTTGAATTGTGTCCCCCAAAAAGATATGTTGAAGTCTTAACCCTTGGTACCTATAAATGTGACTTTATTTGAAAATAGTCTTTGCCTATTTAGCCACGTTAAGATGAAGGCATGAGGGTAGACCTTAATCCAAATGACTGGTGTCCTTATAAAAAGAAAATGCCCTGCAAAGACAGAAACATACGGAGAGAATACTAAGTGATGATGGAGGCAGAGATTAGAGTGATCCAATTGCAAGCTAAAGAATGCCCAAGACGGATGATCCCCACCAGCAGCTAGGAAGAGGAAGGAAGGATACTACCCGGAGTCTCAGAGGGAGCATAGCCCTGCTGACCCCTTGATTTTGCTCTTCTAGCCCCAGAGCTGTGAGAGAACAAATTTCTGTTGTTCGAAGCCATTCATGTGGTACTTTGTTACAGCAGCCACAAGAAACTAATACAACAACCACTTCCCTATGTCCATGTTTCCATGCTTATAAACACTGTATGTGCATTTAGGCATTTATCATATAGTCTGGTAATAGTTTTCTTAGTTAAACTATGAGCTTAGCTTTAAGGACAAAAATCATGTCTTACACACCTTTGTACATGTAGCATGCTATTTGGCACAGAGAATACTTAATAAATATTTCTCAATGAGAAAAACATGGGCCAAAGTTCTTGACCTGTAGAGACTGAAAGGAGCTTATAAGATGGCAGCAACCAAAGGTCACCGACAGGGATATGTAGTAAAGAAGGAGTTTTTACCTTTGAATGTGGGTCAGGGTGAGGGAAGTGATGATAAAGGAAGCAGCCTGAGAGTCATGGAGAAAGCTCCACCCCTTCCCAGCCCTGTGCTCCACGGCACATGGGTGAACTGCCAGCCATGATTTGTAATTGCCGTATGGGAGAGAAAATCCAGAATTCTGTTAAGGTGAGGAAGGCAGGCAACATTCTGGGAAGATTTCTGGGGTCTCAGCCCTGCTGATATTCTGCAGGCATGTACTAGCACAACACTACCACTTGGTAAGTGGCCTCTCATCTGAGACTCCAGAGTGTTCCCCATTACTTGACTACCCCTGGGTTACCCCAATAAGCCTAGAAACTAAAGGAGTAACACTTAATATAGCAGAGGCCCCCATGAATTATATGAAACCACACTTTCATGGTGGACATTTTTCTTTCTGCTTGGTTGAAACCAGCCCACACTGTTTTTGGTTATCAAATAATCTGATTATTGCCCAAGTATAAACAGTTGGTGAGGAATGGAGGCTGGAGTGCCTGGCAGACAGGGCTGAGGAGAAGAGCACTGACATGCCTGAAGATGACTGCGGAGAAGGAGGCTGCATGTCCAGGGAGTCTGATGGTGACCAGAATGGGAGTCCTAGTGAGTGGAACTAGTCTTGGGTGTGAAAGAGCTTGTTCACCATACCATTCGAACTCTCTGAAAGCTGGCTGAGCTGGGAGAGAAGCACCACTAGCCTAGTTGGCTCCTGAAAGCAGCTGTCCCAGGAGAGAAGGACTCGGCCAGATCCCAGAGCCTGCAAAGACTGAGAGAGGAGTTCCGTACCTGTGGAGGGGAAGCAAATGACATTTATGCTGAATTCTGCTTATTGTTATTTTAGCATTGGCTTCCTTTTATTCTATCACATTTTAACGTATCTGCTAACTTGATTAATCGGAAGATTTTACTCCTGCCCACTCTATATAAATTATTTTTTTATTTCTATGTCCCTCCATGGAGGGAAAGGAAACATGAAACAAAAGCAGTTCATGGTTTTATGAGTTCTCTTTGACCCTGAAAACAGTCTGAGGGAATTTATCTTCCAGGTTTCATTCATTGTTTATTGTTTCTTATTTGGAAGGGTTTAGCAAGATCAAAGTGAATTTCAGCTATGGTCACCCATAAAGCTCCAAAATCCTGCGGTGAGTCAGGCCTAGCACAGAAACCAACACGCTTCTGGACTCTACTCTGAAATGTGGCAAATGCAATTACCTTTGACAAGCACAGTGTATCTAAAAATGTTGGAATATTAGGGGTAGGGTGGACCTTTATAAAATTAAGATAAAATTAATGTCAACTAAGAGTTTATCTTGGACAAAGTTAAGTTTCCATGTAGATAACCACTAATGACAGGCAATTAGAAAGAACATTCTAGTTAGTCACCTACAATATAACACTAATGAGACCACGTTAAAAAAAAAAATTAGGGACAGAGCTAGTTATCACTTTGGCTTTATTTTTAATTCAATTCAGTTCAAGATGCTGTCTAAAAAACTCTCTATATAAGAAACAGTAAAAAGCAAATTCTTTTGTGCCCTAGAATGCTCTTGATAGGAAATATAAAAAAAAGATTATTGGAAATCATGAGCATTTCCTACTGGATGTTTCACAGATGAAAATGTTTGCCCATTCCACCAACCCACACAGCTCCTGCTGCTGGTTCCCCAAGCATGAGCTTTTCTCTGCAATCTCCATTACCTCACTTTCTTCTGACTTCCATTCCTCAAGGAGAAAACATCTAGACACCAGTTGCTCTTAGGAGAACATAGAAGGTCTGGAATCCTATCCAGAGCACAAGCACACTTAATGAGAACACCTAACACAAATACTTCATGAAGACAGCAACATCGTTCTCATAGAGCACAGAGCCAAAGCTCAGAAGGACCTAACTAAAACTTGGGCGGGGGGAGGTCTGTCTGTCTGTCTATCTAATAACAAAGAATTTTGTTAAAACTTAGAAAGAAAAGAAAGAAAATATCCGCTGTAGTTCAATTTATGAAACCAAGCAATAGTTGGGACCTAGTAAAGGGCCTGGCACATAGCAAGCCCTCAATAAAGGTTTTTGATTGACTCGACAGAACAACTTCCTCCCTTAATGCCTTTTCTACCTAATTTAGCAGTCCTTCTTATTTCTATGATTTCCTTTCTAGCTTTATAACTGTTAACACCTCACTCTGCCATGTAGAACAAGATATATGTAATCAGTCCATTTTCCAAAAAATTGATATTTTTAAGGGGAAGAAAATTTCAGAACAGATTTTTCATTTGTTCATTGATTTGACTAACACTTATTAAGGGCTTCTCATGAACAGACACTGCATTCATTAAGTTATGCTGCTGGGGAATTAGGAGAAATGTGTCTGCTCCCAAAGAGGTCACAATGAAAGGGACAGGCACATAGAGAATTATGACATTATGAGATAGAAGAATGCCAACAGTTCCTCAGGGTCTCAATAGAGTCAAAGACTAACTCTGCCTGAGTAGAGCAGGGAAGTAGGCAATCTTTGATCTGGGGTATTTCCAGGCAAGAATAAGAAATGACATTTCACATAGATTAGTAAAGGCATGGAAAAATAAATGAAGGAACACAGGGTGTTCCGGCACCTTAGTGTGAAGAACATAGAGAGAAAGAATTGGTTATGAAAAGACAGGAAGCCTAGAAAAATAATGGGAACAGATGTTTGAAGGCCCAAGGAATTTGGACTTTATCCTATGCAATGAGTAATCACTGAAGACTGATTTTCTCAAGCAAAAGACTAAAGGAGAGAAGGGTCTAATTGTTTGTCCTGTGCCTGGCAAAGCGGAATAAAATTTATAAATTATTGTAAGTTTCATTATATAACCAAAAAAAATTTTAGAAGTATGAGAGCAGTATGAACATGAATGAACAGCAAAGAAATTAGGGATTGGTCCCTAAACCAATAATAATAATAATGTTATATACCTGTATTTGAGAAATGTCAAACTGGAACAAATACAAGGGACATAAATACAGTTATTAAAGTAAAAAGTCTTATTGCAGACAATGGCTATACAGGCTTTAACATCATATGTATTCTGAATCAAAGTCTATATTCCTTACTCCATTATGAGTTCACAGAATAAAGTGCAATAGAATCTGGAAAAATTAGGAAAATGAAATTACAATATATGGCATCACTTGCTTCTTGCAATAATTTACAAAATAGACCAGCTGACACTTATGGAAAAGTTAGAATCACAAAAAACTGAGTGATTTCTGGCAGGCACAAGATAAATTTGTAGTTTAGCCAAGAAATAATACATATTTCCTACTCAACATGCCAAGTTTTTTTAAAACTACTTATCCTGCCTTTTTTGTTTTGTTTTGTTTTGTTTCCATTTTTCTATCTGAGGGGTTTTGAAAGAAGTACTTATCTAACTTCCCTTGATTTAACTAGTTTTTAAAGGGTTGGGAAACAGGAACTAATGAAAACTCTGGGTACCTCATAGGTGTGCAATCTCCTCAGAAAAGTATTTTGGCAACTTGGAGCCTTTGTGGTAAGGAATCTTTTTAAGGCCAAGGAATCTTTCTGGTGGATATCTCTGAAGAAACAAGAAACAGTGGAGAGTTCCACAATTGCAAATCAAAACCATTTTGTTAAGCAGAAAATGAGTAATCTTTGTTCTTGGCTTTCTCTCTGTCTCTTTTGAAGACTTCTTGTAGTCACTTAAATAATCTTGACCTTGAATTTCTACCATGCACTATGAAATTTGTGATTTTCTTGTCCCATGAATTACCTGAAAAGGAAAAGAACAATGTTCTATTCTTGGCGAGCAAGGAGCTGCTGCTAACTCGGTCATCATTAGGTCACCACCCTTGAGTATTTTCCCAGAGGTTGTGGGGGTGAGCACTATCAAGTCTCTGCTAGGTGAACCCTGCCTGGTGACAGCCAGGTTGGGTAAAGCCAGCCACAAAAGCCATTTCCAGCTTTGATATCAGTTCTTGGTGAGAAACCAAGTGGTGCTGACCTCAGTAACCTCTTTCCATGAGCAGTGAGCCAACTGGCTAGGTCACCTAAGGGAGTACATTAAAAGTGCCTCCTCTCCCCCTCCTAGCATTGAATCGGGTAACTGTGACAAAGTCTTCAAAAGAGAACAGAAATGATTGCCAGGTACGCTTTTAAATATATGATTTGCCTGGAGCTCAATAGCTATCTCCGGAAACTGAAACCGGAATGGAAGATTCCATCCACAATTCACCTTTTGGCAGTCAAACTCTGGACACACAGGATATATAACAAATACAGTGAAATTTAGTGCTTTGTCCAGATGACTTCCCACAAGAGCAGATCTCAGCAGAGACAGAGAAGGAAAGCTCTGTTTAGAGACATTTGGAAATCTTCTTTGGGCCCCACTATCATATAACGAAAAGTTGTACTGACACTCTTGTAGTCAAACTAATATTTCATTATGTTTTAAAACATCAAGAAAGTCCTCTTCATCTGCATTCACTTTGAGTGGGATTGGAAGAAATAATACAGGAGGCAAAAGTTTCACTTTTGATGAGGAGGGAAATATTTTCTCCAAGGTTCTTCAGAGAACTCCTTACCACCTCCGGTTCCAGTACTTTTTATTAACTGCAATTAAACACATTACGTCGTACTGTGGCCGCCCTTTTCATTAGAGGGTCTCAAAGCATGGCGGTGCTTAATCAAGGGCCGAGTCATTAGGATCTAGGGAGGTGACAGCCAGGCACAAGCAGGAACAAAGCAAATATGCCCCATCATTTAGAACAGGAAGGGAAGTTTTATGTATGCCCTTGCAAACAGAATTACCACCTCTAATCTGAGCTCCTGTCAAAAGAGCAGGAGAGGCGAATGTTGGAACCTATGGATGAAAAGGACTTGAAAGGGAGGCAACCATGCTGCTTCCCCATCAATGAGAACCCTCTCTCTGCCCTAGGGGCTAGGCAGGACTGTCAGGGTGTGATGTCAGCTTCACCAGGCAGTAGGAAACCTGTGCTAGGAACACAGGTAGGGCCAGGAGAGGGTCGAGCCGAGGGGTGGCTGTGGAGGCATCTGCCTGCAGAAATCTCTGAGGAATAGACACAGCTCTGACTGGCAAAGTTGTTGCTCTTGAGCCCTTCCAGCTCATTTCCCCCTCCATTGTCTCCATGCAGCATTCATTCCTTTACTGAGGCCCTGTTCCAAGCCAAGAACTCACCTACAGGCTGGGGCCAGGCAATAAAAACAGAATAGTTTTCAGGAACCCTGAAGTCTTACTGAGGAGCAAAGTTCTAAGGACAGCGAACTGAGTGTTGCTCCTCCAGGCATGAAGCCTGTGTTAAAGAAGATGAGATCTGGGGACCAAGGATAAGAGACTTGAGTAAGATCACTGCCATTGGTGTAAGATAGGGACAGCCCTTCCTCCATCCATATTCTCTCCTGCCACCCACTGTGCCAGTGGCCAGACATTGCTGGGAACCAGGTGTCAACTCAATCTAAGGAAGAACTTTCTTAGAGCTGCGCAAAGATAAAATGAGTTACGTTGTGGGGTGGTGAACTCCTGGCCACTGGGCTGTTAGAGAAGAGGCTGGATAGTTAGCTACCTGGTGGGATTGACAAGGTTCCTTCCAGACCTAGTGGTCTGTGCATCCACAGGGGCTGGTCCGTTGGAGGGGCCAGTTCCGGATGAACTAGTCTGTTCTGCTCTGGACTGTCATAAGGATGAGGAGGAGGCCTGAGCAAGGAAAGCATGGTAGGAAAAAAAGCCTGGTGATGAGGAAGTGGGGACTGGGGGTAGGAGTGGAAGGGGAAGAGGTGTATAGGGCTGTCATAACAGAGTACCACAAACTGGATGGCGTTAAATAACAGAACTTTAATGTCTCACAGTTCTGGAGGCTAGAAGTCCAAAATAGGGAGTTCCCTGGTGGTGTAGTGACTAGGCTTCGGTGCTATCAATGCTGTGGCCTGGGTTCGATTCCCAGCCAGGGAACTACCCACATACAAAACAAAAAACAAAAAACAAAAAACAAAAAACAAAAAAACCTCATCTCATCTCCCTTTGGGAGTTCCCCGGTGGTGTAGTGGCTTAAGGCTTCGGCACTGGTACTGTCAACGCTGTGGCCTGGGTTCGATTCCCAGCCAGGGAACTACCCACATACTACAACAAACAAACAAACAAACAAACAAGCAAACAAAGAAGTCCAAAATAAAGGTATCAGCAGGGTTGATTCCTTCTGAGCATTCTAACGGAGACTTTGTTTCATGTCTTTCCTAGCTTTGGGTAACCCCAGGTGTTCCTTAGCTTGTAAATGTATCTCACTTCAGTCCTCTGTCATCACAGGGCATCCTCCTCATCTGTCTCCACATAGCCATCCTTTTATAGGTACACTGGTCATATTGGATTAGGGGCCCTATTCCAGTATGATCTCATATTAATTTAACTAATTAGATTTGCAATGACCCTATATCCAAATAAGGTTTCATTCCGAAGTATTGGGAGTTAGTACTCCAACATAGCTTAATTTTAAGGTGACACAATTCAATCCTTAAGAGGCAGCAACTTAGTTAATCTCTGAGACATCCTCTTTTCCCATCTATACAATTCCAGTTCTGGTCTGCATGCAGAGAGGCCAGTGGCCAGAGTGGGCACCCCTCCCTCTGCTGGCCCTAGCTTGACTGAAGTACAGCACAGCTCTGAGAATGTTCCCATGGCTTCAAACTTCTGCCCTTCCCTTTACTCCAGTGGTTCTCAACCTTCCTAATGCCGTGACCCTTTAATAGAGCTCTTCATGTTGTGGTGACCCCCATAAAATTATTTTTGTTGCTTCTTCATAACTGTAATGTTGCTACTGTTAAGAATCGTAATGTAAATATCCGATATCTGTTTTCCGATGGTCTTAAGCGACCCCTGTGAAAGGGTCATTCGGCCCCCAAAGGGGTCGCGACCCCCAGGTTGAGAACCACTGTTTTACTCCATAGAACCACTTCTCCTCACAGCATCCATAGCACACCCAACCCGGACTAACACTCTAACCTTGAGCTCTTTCCTTCTTTCTTATCAAAGTCCTCCCTGAGATCTTTTATTCATATCCAGACACAATAACTTGAGGACTTTGTGTGAGGGGTTTTTTGTTTTGTTTTTCTCCTTTGGGACTCTCACAAAGACCTAGACAGCTACCAAGGCTTCTGGACTACTTCACTCGGTATTGCAGAGATGGTTACCTTAAGTGAATTCCCTAGATTAGGGCAGAAGGTTGGGGGAGACAGATTATAAACCACAATTCTAGGAACTTTTGCCGGAAACACCTTCCATGGAATTATCAACACGGCAAGAGAATGTGGTAAAATGGAGGATAATTAGAAGAAAGAAGTCTGAATTTCTATGACCATGCATTATGGATGGGCTGTGTGACAGTGGTGGTCAGGTCATGTCCCCTCTGTCCTTCAGTTTTTCCAATGGTAAAAACAAATTACAGACTATTTCAATGTTGATATTCTATGATTTCACAAAAGTCAATCATCTATGATAGTAAGTCTCCAAGGATCATTTCAATGCCGACATTCCATGATTTTATAATAAGAGAGTTAAACATTTTATGGCATTAAAAAGGAAGAACAGACATTTATCATTTCTCTGAAAGTCAGCTAATACCTGAGGCCTGATGGCACCTTTGAGCCTCAGTTTTGATCTATAGAATAGAGAAATGACAACATGGACTTCATAAGGCGGTAGGGAGCAAAGTGCTTGGAGATGTACAACTCTGTAGACAGCATAGCCAGGAGGCTCTCTCTCCCAGAGTTCTCTAAAACAGCTCCTTGGTTCTCTGCGCCCCATCCCGGTCAGGGTCCAGCCCACCCAGAGGGCCAGGAGTGGGCGGGGCGAGAAGGTAGGCTTTGTTCTAGCCCCGCCCTCACCCCGCCCCTCCCTGCCCCCGCCCTAGTTATCGCGAGAGGGCGGGACCGCTTGGCTTCGGCGTCGGCGTCGCTCCGGCGCTGGGGCGCTAGGCCGGCTTGTCTCCGCGAGCTGCGGATAACGTGCTGGTGGCCAAGGGCGCGCGGAGGGCCGCCAGCCGCGCCGCGTCGCCCAGACGCCAGAGCGTCAGGGTCGTTGTATCGTGACAAAGACACCAGTCGAGGTCTCCGCGACAGCAGAGGCGGCTGCTGTAGCCCGAAACGGGCTTGGCGGCTGCCTGGCGAGTCTCTCCTCGCGTCCAGCCCTTTCCTTCCTGGACCCGACGCCAAGCAGCGACACTGAGTCGACCGCCGGAGCCGCGGGCAATGGCGGCCTCGACGGCCTCGCACCGGCCCATCAAGGGGATCCTGAAGAACAAGAACTCTACGAGTTCCTCCTCTGTGGTGGCCTCGGCCGAACAGCCCGGCAGGAGTGTCGACGAAGAACTGAGGTGAGCTTCGCGAGGGACGGCCGCTCTTCTCCCGGGTTGGCCTGGGAAGCTCCTCCTTCCCGGGCCGGGCGGCCTCGCCCTTTCTGCGCCGGGTTACCAACTACGACCCCGACCCCGACCCCGACCCTAGAGCGTGGGCTGACGGTTGCGTAGATGTGACTGGGACTCCGCTCGGGTCTTCTTCCTCAGGCCAGGCTGAGGGGTGGACCGATTTTGAAGAGGGCAGGAGTTATTTTTATCTTTTTTTTTTAAATGTGTACGCATATATTAATATTTTTAACCATACATCATGACCTTTGAACTTTCAGTTAGTGGAAACAGTAAGGAATCAAATTGAAGTTTCAAAGCTTCACCTGTTAAGCTTTTACTATTTCTTAACCTTGTATCCGAGGTGTCTAAAATTGTTAAATAATTGTTTTCTTGGCTTGGGAACCCTTGGCTTGGAAACTAGAGTCAAGCCCATAAGAGACTCCTGCAAAAAAGAGAGTTTCTCCATTTTTGTAATTGTCTTTCTTCAACAATCATTCCTTTATACGTGAACATTATCGAAAGCATCTTGCCACATTCATTTTCTTAGGTCCTGGTTTGCATTATTTCTGCACCTGAGAGGAACCAAAAATTTCGAAGTCTTTGATCTATATTTAATAGAGAGCTACTTAATGCTAATGACTTTTGTATCTGCAAGGAGAGTTAAGTGCTTTCTAGTCTTTGTTCTAACTAAGATATATCTAAGCTGAGAACATTTCAGAAAGTAGCAACTGAAAATGATCCAGTGATAATTTAATTGCTCTCGAATAGTCACAAGTACTCATCTAAAAAGATATTAACCCATAGCATTGTGTGTAATAGTAAATAATTTGGAACAATCTAAGGTCCCTTAATAAGACTGGTGAAATATTGTTTTGGTACATTTGTATAATGGAACAAGACACTAGCCTTTAAAAAAGAATGGGTTGTTTATGCACAGAGCACAGAGAAAGATATCTAAGGAGCAATGTTAAATGAAAAAAAGTTACAATACAGTATATATATATAGTGTAAAATATGCCACTGAGTTAGCAATACCACAAGACTTGGTGTAAGATATTAAAAATAAAAGGACTCTACATTCTGGAAATAGGCTTAAGAAAAATTATAATTGAAATCTGTAAAGTCATAAAGCTAAAATGAGGATGTTCAGGAAAACTTACAATATTGGAACTACGACATCCCTGTTTAAAGGATCATTTTAGGACGATAAAAGGAGCTCATACTTGGTAATGGTAAATTTATGGGGATTTGTTTAGCAGTTCCGCACTTCCTAATCTTTGGATGGTTGACTCTTACATTCTCTAATACAATTTTTCAATCTCTATTTGGGACAAGCTGCTGGAAATGGGGATGGAGAGTGGTCAATTGGTTGTGGGGCACAGGATCGAAAATACAGAATCTCACCAGAACATAGCTGTAAGAGAAAGACCAAGATAATTTAAAAACAAACTGCAGAAGACTATTACGCAGCTTCAGGGTATTCAGCAGGAATACGGTTCTCACTGGTATTTGTGTTACTTAGCTATTCTCTAGTGTGAGCTGCTTTTTGTTCAGCTACCAAGTGTCTTAAAATTTTCTTCTTTCTCTGCTTGCTTCTGCTTATTCTCAACTTACTTTGCCATGAAATCTAGTGGCCCCCATCCTATATAGGGTTGGCTTCTCTCTAATTTGCTCGCATTTACCTCCAGGTTTTTCTGCTTCCAAAGCCACTATACTAGACTGACTCACCTACATAGGGCTGTAGGAGCTGCTGGCAAGCCAGCTTTCACTTAAAAGGGGTCTTTTTGCAAGGTGTGTAACTTGGATTGATTTGTCTAGTTAAAGGGTTATAGTCCTTCCTTTAAAAGGAACTACCAAGTCCTGATTCATTCAGGTTCATTATGTTTGGCTCCAAGTAGTAAAGGGGGATGGGCTTTTTTATGATCAATGTTATACGATTAAAGCAGGGTAACTTAATTCTATCGATAATACAGTTGACCCTTGAACAACATGCTTTGAAACTGAGTGGGAATTTTTCAGTAAATATTGTAAATGTATTTTCTTCCTTATGATTTTCTTAACATTTTTTTCTCTACCTTACTACTTTAGTGTAAGAATACAGTAAGTATACCAATGGCTGTCTGGAAAAAAAATTCAGCCATAAATTTTTCTATTTTCCATATTACATGGCTGGATACTTTCCAGACAGCTCTTGTATAATACTTAAAACACAAAATACGGGTTAATTAACTGTTTTAAGTTATGGGTAAGGCTTCTGGTCATGGTAAGCTATTACAGTAGACTCTCTGTTAACTGAAACTCAGGCAACCAGCAAAATCTCAAGCAACTGGCAAAAAAACAAAACAAACAAACAAAAACCATTTTGCTGGTTGCTTGAAAGTGCCAACTGCTTGAGGTCCAGTTAACAGAGAGTCTGCTTACATTTATCAGGCATCTGCCAGTCCCCATGGGTGCCGGTTAACTAAAGTTAGGTTTTGGGGGAGTTAGCACCTCAACACCAGCATTGTTCAAGGGGTCAACTGTACAATATACATTATTATGTATTTATATCACAGCTCATGCAAACAATATTAGCAACTTTATGAGAGCCTCTTTGAACAGAAACAATAATAATTGAACATATGTGGAACAAACTTTGTAATGTTTAGTTTTAATTTACAACCAGTATTTCCACTTTCATATAACAGGACTAAAAATAACTAGTTCTTTCCATTGCAATACACTTAAAATTCAGAAACTAAGTATAATGTAATGTTCTAACTTTAAATGTTGAAACAGAGTATAAGGCAAAAGAATCTCATATTAATATGAAAATGGCCAGGGATCTAAGTCAATTCTGGTTATTCTTGGTAGTTACATTCTGTAAAGTCATCACAAACACTGAGTTAATAATAAGTCTGTACAGGATTATTGCTCCTAGGGGAAATACAGTTAGGTTCCTGCAAGCCTTTGGTCACATTTTCATCAACCAGTCAATATATAACCTGTTTTGAAAATTAATGTTTCTGTTTAAAGACATCTTATTTAATATATATTATTGATTCATTAACATTGAACACGTGGCAAGCAACAGTATCACCCATACCTGAATGAAGTTATCTAACACATATTATCTCCATAAGGCACATCACAGCCTTTTTGACATTTAGGAACACTACTAGATAGCACTTCAGCACTACACTTGGGAGCCATTTTAAGCAGCAAATTCACCAACAAAAAGCACAAAAAAGCAAATAATGTACTAAATACACTGCAAAAAGGACACTTATTTACAGTGAGAGAGCTGAAACAAGAAGATAAAGCATTATCTCCTTGTTAACCTCAGCTGGGAACGTGCATCAGACAACTCAAATTTTTTCCTGCTCTGGGCATATCTTTGAGAGATTGAGAAAAGTGCCTCTGAGTATTGGTTTTGGAGTTACAGATAAATTTTAACAAACAGGGTTCTTTGCAGATACAGAATCTGTGAATAATCGTACCTTTTATTGGTGCCTTTATTGTGTGAAATGCAGTGGTAGTTTCCTTTTTCTGCACACACCAACATCCTCCCTACACCATTAGTTGTGAGAGGATGTTATTTACACATTTAACAAAAAGAGATGTTACCAAGAGATTCTTTTAAGGCCAGAGGTTGAATTGTCTTATTCCTGTGGTCTCTGAACTTTTTTATTTGCATCTTTTTAGTAGGAAAAATTCTAAATGTGCTTCAAATGTTTGTTTATTATATACAAGGGCTGTCTGGAAAGTATCCAGCCATTGATATGAAAAATAGAGGCATTTATGGCTGCGTTTTTTTCCAGTCAGCCCTCATACATACTGCTCTCATTAGATATTATCTCAAGGCTAAATATACACTTAAAGTGAGGTTCTTATAATGCCATATTTCAAATAATCTTTAGAATTTTTTTATATAGTTCTTATCAGCCCATTATTTTTTATGTATCTACGCTGTTATTCTCTTACTGTTCTCTTTGTACTTTGTATTTGTACTTTTGTCTTCAAGACAAAAGAAGAGTAATTTCTTTAGTTACCATATTTCAGGTATAGTTAAAAATAGATAGAATCCATAAACACCACATAATTAGGCATAGATAACCTCAGTATGTTGCAACACACTGTTCTAGTAGTTAGAACTCCACTGTTACCTCCTGTGAATGGGGAATTGTCATTCTTTTAGGTGACCTTGAATATAGTACATAACTCATGAAAGTCTAATGTATCAGATCTAGTGAGTAAGTATGTGCATTTCATCAAAAACAAGACCTTTGGTTCTAAGCTGTACCATGATTTTATGTACCACCAAGAAAGAAAAAAAATCCTGCCAGTTAAAACATGCCATCCATTTTAAGGTACATTGTTTTCAGAGATACTAAAATGAGAAAAATGTGCCTTTGTAATAGCTGAAAATGTAAATGTTACTAAAGCTATCTTATGGAAAGTGTCTAGGCTAGTGATTAATCAGGGACCAGACTGTGTCTGGGTTCAGGTCCTGTCTGCTTATTAGTTCTGTGACTTCCAGTGAGTTATTCATTATATCCTAGTTCAACTATTAAATGAGTTCATAAATGTAAAGTATTTAATCCAGTACATCACCCTCAAATGTTAGTCTTAGTCTAGGAAGTAAATACAAAAATCTAATTTTTCCCGTATCTCAGTGGGCAATATTATACAACATGCTTTGAAATCACTGTATTCAATTCAAATTCTATAGTAGTCTTAGGTAATGTAGGCAAATTCAGCTTGAAAAAAATTGTACTTGAATTAATTTCCTTTAATATAAGTTTAGATAAGCATACCTCACCTTTGTCTTTTTCTGCCTGTAAAGGGATATGGAATATAGTCAAATGCTCACTGAGTAAAATTTTCCAAAAATGGTGTTTAGTTTACTAATTGCTTTTGTTAAATCTTACTTTAATTTTTTGGTAATGGTGTCCGTCTTCAAAGTCTTGTGCTTTGTCTACCTACTTAAGTTGAACCTTCATTTAAAGAAACACCCATTTCTTGAAATGAGCAATTAGAGTTTAACACCTTGAAGCACAATCCTGCTTCCCACTCTAAACTAAGCATAACTCAAAGTATCAGATGAGCAGATCACACATAATAAGAAGTATGAGTAGGTCTTTGAGATGGCATTGTATGAACTATCAGAGTTGAAAGTGAGAAACAGTGACTTGTTCTGGACCATATTTAGGCTGCAGGAAAATGCGAGTCATCCAAGAGTGAGGGAGGAAACTGAAACCAACAGGTGCTTTCACTCTCACAATAGATCTTCAATATAAGTGGTGGAGATAATGATCCAAAGAAAAGTCACAGGAACAGTTCCTGATAGTGTTGGGATTAAACTCAAGTTTACTTCTTGGGTTTTGTTACTCCACAACTAATGTTAATTCTGCCAAAACTTTAGAGATGCTAATTTCCATATCCAGTGTACTCTGCTGACAGTTTCTTCTACTTGACTACTTTCTATCTAAGATTTCTAGCATTCTTTGGAGCCAATTGTTTTATGCCCTTATTTAAATTCATGTTTTTGCAAGACACGGTTAAATTCTTTGTACTGAATAACTCTAAGGATTTCCTTTTCTCTTGGTATTGTGTTGAAGTAGAGTGAAGCTTTGAATATCTAAAACTTCAATTCTGTTTATGGTCGAAAGTAAATTAAATGGCAATCAAACTGAGAAAAATTTGGGTCATATATAATGTGGTTTATACCTTATATATAACTTTGGGTTACATGTAATTTGGATTAAACCTTGTCTTATAAATTTATAAGAGCTTTCCAATAGATAGGCAAAGGATATAAATGTAATTCATACAAGGAAAGTAAAAATGCATTTTTTCATATTATTCATTAGGTTATAACCAAAGTAACATAAAACAGCTTTTAAATACTAATTTATACATGCTCAGGTGGAAGACATACACAAATATCCACTTCTGGCAAAGTTTTGGTAATGGGGACATTACAAGTAGTCTTCTCTTTTTAAAAAAGCTATATGGCAACATGGAGTGAACTATAAAACTTTTAATAAATTTTAACACAGATATGGCTGTCCTAGCAAATTAGCTTAAAAACATCATTGAATAGAATATGTACAAATGTGTTTATTTCTGCTTTATTTTAAATAAGAAAATCTTGGATTCAAGCTAAATATCTTAACTTTAAATGAATAGTTTATTATTGCGTATTATGTAGTTATTGGAAACATAAAGACTAGAACATAAAAGCAGCTTATTTATGTGATAACATACATAGACTGATATGAAAGCTGAAAGCTATCAGTCTATTTTTATAAATACTGTATGTATTTTATATAAATTTTTATACTGGCACTTAATATATTTTTCATCTGTGTTATGCAGAGTGGAAAGAATATGCGGAAATCAAAATTGTTAATGGCTCAGGCTACTGGGATTGTGATTTTTAAATTTTATCCTTAATTTTAAGCCAATGGCATTTTTGCTTGTGTCCTATAATTCTTTTTCTTCTATCATTAGCTCACAAAACAGATTTACAAGGTATTTGGATTTTTCCCCTTCCCCACATTAAAAATACCTTTTAAACTCCAAAGGGCATCTTCATTCTTCTGACCTAACCATTAATGATAATAAATTGTTGTTTTTAATTCAATATTGTTAACATCATTTAGGGAATAACTTGTTTTACTTTGAGATTAGGAAGCATCCAACAAGTTCATTAATATGTGTTTATTTTTAAAATATTTTATTGTAATACACACAGAAGTATATTAAATATAATTTCAAAGCTTAAGAAATTATTATAAAGCAGGCACTTCTGTAACCACCATCATGGTCAAGAAAAAGAATGTTTCCATTACCTTAGAAATGTCTCCTGCCCTTTTCTATCAGTTTCCTCCCTTCTCCCTGCAATATAACCATTATCCTGACTTATGGCAAGACATACTGAGAAATCAATTAAGTATACATCCCTATACATTTTAGTTTTGCCTGCTTTTGAACTTTATATAAACAGAGATATGCTAGTTTTCTTTTACAGTATCTTTAACAGGAAATCTTAATGACTGTTAATAGGTTTTATGAAACCTGTGTTTTTCTGTTTCTGACTTGGACTTACTCTGGCTGTCATTTCAGAGGCATTATGTATTGGGAGGGGACATTAAGTTACTGGATCATGGGCCTTTCTTCTTTTATTAATTGCTTTCTTCACAAAATTAATCTAGTTCTCTTAAAACTTGAATTCATTTCTTTCATTATCCTTCTAATTAGACACTTCTTGATCATTTCTTCTATTTAAAATCTTTAGAAGAGTTATCTCTTCACTGTGACTTTCCTTATATAGAATATGACTGTGAGCAGACCTAATCATTTGCTTTTTAAATTTATAGAAATTTGTAGACACTAGAACTACTTAGCAAAATAAAATGTCTGAAACTGTAGATTTAGTCAAATAGAAAACTGATTGCTTTTTTAAAAACATCATTCTTTGGCAGATCTTAAAAATTTCAAAATCATTTAAATTTTGAGTTTTAATAGGGCAAAGGTAGAAGGTATTCAGTACAAAAGCAATTTAAATATTTTTTCAAAATGCCTTATCTCAACCATTCCTCACAGTGCTAAGTGATAACTTGATTTTTGGATTTTTAACCTACAACTTTAAATGTGAAAATCATAAAAACTCCTAATATTGATGCTTTTATAATCCGGTTTCATGAACATTATTTCAGTTGATTTGCTCAACAGTTCTGTATAAGAAAGACTGTTATTAGAACTCTATAATATAGCCCAAGAAAGGATATTTATTGGACTTGCCGGTAGTCACAGGACTAGTGAAGGGTAACTGGAACTTGAACCTTAAACATCTGTCTCCCAGTTAGTTTTTGTTGGTTTTTTTCTGCCACAAGACCAGCTTATTACTATGGTAGACAGTTGGAAACTAGGCATCTGAAGAAATCAGTGTTGTAAAGCAAAGTCTGTTTACCCAGTCTAGTTCAATCAAGTTTTTTTTAATACTAGCAACATGTCAATATGATTGGTTGAAAATTCAGGTGAGTTCCATGCTGAATAAATAAACAAGCAATTCTTTAAAGAAGAAATCTTGTTGCTGTGTTTAAAATTAATGACCCATATGTTTTAAATTTTTGCTTCTTAAGCTTTTAAGATTTTGACTATTTCATTGTGAAGTAACATTAGGTAACCTCTTGCTATTGCGGGCAGGGAGTGGGAATTTTAGTCTCAGTCACCTGTGAAGTATACGAGGTTGGTCAGCTAATTTTGCGAACTCATCCTAGAAAAAGTGCTACATACTGCGTTGCTGAATATCACTAAGGTCACCTTCCAGGTACTCCCCTTAGGTAGCTATGCACCGACAGCAGGCCCTAGTCCACCTTTCAAAGCAATTCTGAAATTCTTTTTCTGGAATGACCATCACAGCTGTCATCCCCAGAATCTGCCAATTAAGTTCACGAACTTGCCGCCGTGTACTTAGGTTGCCAGTGTACAAACAACACTGTAAGGTGTCATAACCTTGCCAAGGTAAGGGCACAGTGGCAAGTTCATGAACTTAATTGTCAGATTTTGGGTTTGATGACAGCGCTGATGGCCATTCCAGAAAAAGAGTTCCAAAATTGCTTTGGAGGGCAGACTAGGCACTGACGTCAGTGCATAGCTTCCCAAAGGGAGTACTTCAAAGGTGACCATAGTGATACTCAGCAGTGAGGTGGATATGTAGTACTTTTCTAGAATGAGTTCACGAAATTAATCGTCCGACCTTGTATGTCTAGGCTAGCCTTTGCCCCTTAATAAAACAAAGGAAGGCTTGAAAGGAAGTTACCTGGCGGAGGGGTCTTTGATGTCCTTTTTAATGAGTAGATGAGGATTTGTAATTCAGGTTATTTAATTATTGAGCACCTTAGTAATTGTGCGCATATTTTAATGCGCTTAAATAGATTTATCACACGTGATCTGAGTACAGTACTCCCTCCTTATCCATGGTTTTGCTTTCCACAGTTTTAGTTACCCAAAATCCCAAAATACTAAGTGGAAAATTCCAGAAATAAACAATTCATAAGTTTTAAACTGCACATTGTTCTGAGTAGCGTGATAAATCTTGGTGTGAATCATCCCTTTGTCCAGCATATCCACACTGTATATGCTACCTGCCCATTTAATGACTTAATTAGCCATTTGGTTATCAGAATGACTGCCAGTATCACAATACTTTTGTTCAGATAACTCTTATAGTAGCCTAATGGCTCCGTCACAATGCCTATGTCATACACCTCACCGCATGTCATAAGGGTGAGGACAGTAAAATATTTTGAGAGAGAGAGAGATGACATTCACATAACTTTTTATCACAGTATATCACAGTATATTGTTATTAATCTTACTGTGCCTAATTTATAAATTAAAATTTATCATAAGTATGTATGTATAGGAAAACATAGTATATATAGGGTTCAGTATCATCCAGAGTTTCAGGCATCCATTGGAGGTCTTGGAATATACCCTCCATGGATAAGGCGGTACTGCTATATACTATTTCTTAGCAAACCCATACTTTTCTAGATTTTTTAAAAAAACTGAGCTATAATTTTTTTTTGTAACCTAAAACTTTATTTAGTGGTATATGAATTTAATCAAATTTTCCCTTTAGTTTTATGATCTGATTCTTTTTATTGTTACAGATACCTCTAAAAAAACTGGGCCAAGGAAATATTCTTGTTATATAGTTTTATCAAACTATTACTAATATATAGTAGATAAAAACTCCTTAACCACTGAGATCACACAATGTGTAAATTTCAATTTTTGCTTATTAATTCTGTAGACCAGATGAAGACTAAGCATATAATAATGTAATAGTTTTTGAAAACCTGGTAAAGATTCTGAATATTTTTAACATGTGGGCATTAAATATTTTATAAAATATTTACTAACATTTTATTGTAATTAGTATTGGCTTTTACCTTAAGTCAGTTTCTATTCCAAGAAAGTAGATTAGCTAGCAATCAAATAGAAATTGAAATGTGCAATTTGGATGTTTGTAATTTTAGATGTGCACATTTTTTATCTTTTACTGCATTGAAGAAAAGTTCTTTTTTAATTTTAGTAAAAAGTCCCAGAAGTGGGATGAAATGAACATCCTGGCGACATATCACCCACCAGACAAAGACTATGGTTTAATGAAAATAGATGAACCGAGCACTCCTTACCATAGGTAATGTTTTGTAGGCATTCTTTTTTTGACTTGTTTACATTTGTCATTTGATACGAACTTTTGGAGAATAGCAGATTTGAATTTGTGTTTATTTTTATATTTGTTATAGGAGCACTCATTAATAACCCATCTGCATATTTTTGTGTGATAATATACTCGAAAATAATATATAACTTAAAATTATGAGATCTATTTTGTACATTATAATTGTAGTAGTAAATGTTTGTTTATTGCACCTCAGTGGTCTATAACTGCTAATGATGCACACAAGCTAGTGACTTTTGCCTTCCTTAAAATAATCTGTTTATAAAAAGGAAGATGAGGATTGGGCTTGTTTGCTTCCTAAGTAGAAATCAGGGGCTTACTCAGTCTCTGCAGAAAAGGGTAACTTTACAGATTGTAACTTTTCTAACCCATTCAAAGACAAAGTGGTCATTACTACTGTTTGGTGTCCTTATTTTTGAACTTACATAATATTGTAATTCAGATCATTTGCATTGTGATTGTTGGCAGTTTTGAGTCTTCCAGAATTTTTTAAATGAATTTTTTGAAAAATAGTGTGTAGCATTGATTCTTCTTTTTTTTTTTGTTCATTCCCTGAGCGGGGATCGAACCCAGGCTGTAGCGGTGAGAGCACCAAAGCCTAGTGATTCTTATAAAGACAAAAATAATGCATCAATAAGCATTATGAGAAGATTTGAGTTCTAAAAAAAAGTAGAAATACCTAATTCAGATTATGCCCTAACTTGTATTAAAAAAAAAAAAAAAAAGCGATTTCCAGAACTGAAGTATTTTGTCATTGAAGTAAGACATAAATATAGAAGTTACTGTTAAATAGAGCTAAATTCTATGATTTAAATCAGTGGACAAAAACTTTGGAAGAAAATAAGTTGAGATGATAATAGAAAAAATAGTAAAAACAAGAATAAATTGAAGATTGTAGCAGGGGTAGGGAAGAAATAATGAAGTAGGACACTGACATTCTAATATTAATAAACTTGAGGGAAGAAATAGACATGTCATTTATGAAAAGTTTATATTCTTATTTTTCTCCTAATTACAAGCATATACTTTAAAACATATCTTAAAACTTTTATTGTACCGTAAGCCAAAGTTGGGGCCTTCTTCCTTTTCAATAAAGGTAGTAGACATCCCTTACTTGTTTTCATTGGTTGGAGATAACTGTCCTAAAAGGTAAGATCAAACATAATTCAAAAAAATAGCTGTAACCACTATTTATAGACTTTTATATTTAAAATATAATAAATCAGAATGGTGGATATTTGATGCTGTTTTGTTTTCTCCTTACCTTACCTATTCTCCTCTGAAAGTCTAAGGTTATTTTATCCCTAAGTGGTTGAGGCTACACAAGTATGTATTTACAGATATACGAGGGCTGTCTGGAAAGTATCCAGCAATGTAATATGAAAAATAGAGGCATTTATGGCTGGATTTTTTTCCACCAGCCCTCATACGTGCTCAGCTTTTAATCGATTAAGTGCTTCGATTTACCAATTTCTTTTATGACTTTTTAAAAAGTTGACAGAACATGATCTTTTTATAGAAAGATCATGCTATTTTTACCTAAGAATCTCACATACTAGTATAACAAAAAGTTATTGCATACACACACACACACACACACACACACACACAAACATATAAATCACCTGTAAATTTTATATTATAATCTAGAATTTTCTTGAGAACAATTCTGTAAATTGATGGATGATTTTACCCTACCTTGCTTAATTATATCCAGTAATATAAATTAGTTTATTTCACTTGCCTTTGGAAAAAAAAGAGCATCATCTAAACTATAGCACTTATTTAACTTGTCTCTTTAACTAACCAGGAAAGGTATAAACCAGTGCCTTGACAATTAAAGATGCCTATTTTCACAATTAAATAAAGAGCAACTTTTTTATTAGAGGATAGATTGGGAAAGCTAAATAGCTTTTAAACTTTCTGAATTAGGTCATTAGAATCCACTTTTGTTATTTTACCTAACTTTATGTCTGCATAGATCATTTGTCTCTATCTTCAGGTTGATGTGTTAATTAATACCAGTACATATTCTAATACAAGACAGTGGGGGTTTTTCCTCCAACTGTATGGAATAATTGAAGTATTTTTATTTTTTTCAGATGATTCTAGTTTTCACAGTCACAGTAGTGTAATTTTTAAAAGTTATTTGAAGGCTTTTCTGATTGATACTACACTTTTAATTATTTACATTGAATAGAAACTAAAATTAAACTTCAAAGATGACAACAGAGCTATATGTTGGTATTTTAACTGTTAATAAGTCAATAGAATTATGTTTACCTATTTTTCTGCTTGAAAAATTATGGCTGAGGTATTAATTATAATCTGCTTGTCATCCCAGTATGGTAGGTGATGATGAAGATGCATTGAGTGATTCAGAAACCACTGAAGCCCTAACCCCAGATATGTTAGCTAAGAAGTAAGTACTGATGATTATAAAGCATTTTCACTTAACGCTGTTTTTAATCGTGCAGAGTTAAAGGCATTTTACTTTATTTGTACATGTATAAATAAAAAGCATGTGCTAAGTTTTCTGGATTTTTCATAACAACTTTTATAACCTTGTTTTTAGATTAAAACCAAGGTATGCAGATGGCAATGGATATTTAGTTTTGTTTTGTTTAATATTCTGCCTCCTGGGCTTTAAAGATGAAGTGTGAAAGGCAAATATAAGTGAATTTCTAAACAAAAAACCTCTGTTCCTTTGCTGTTTGTTAATTTGTCACCCTCCACTCTTGTTGTTTATTGGTTCCCACTCTCTTGCTTTTGTTTTCATTATCAGGTTATAGCTAGTATATTAATGACCTTTAGATGTTTTTATGAGACTCAAAAGTTGAAGATTTCACTCAACCAATGGAAGAATATCATAGTGTTGATTTCTTTGTAAATGATTGTTTAGATTAGCTGCTGCTGAAGGCTCAGAACCAAAGTATCGGACTCATGAAGAAGAAAGCAGTGGAGATGAAGACAGTGACCTCTCACCTGAAGAACAAGGTAGTTTATTTCCTTTCCACTTTTCAGCATTATGCCAATAATATTTATTCAAATGAATTCATTATTTGGAAGATTGTCAAATGATTTCCTTTTTGGGTAGTGGATGGTGGGAGATAGGGAGTAACATTTTAAAATTCATATTCTACTTGAGTGCATTTATTGTATAACACCTTTTCTCCCTGATTTCAAGAATTTGGGGAAATAGTACTATCTTTAAAGTAATTATTAATATTCCTTTCTTTGTACCTTTTTTTCCCCCAATTACATTTGACATACAGTATTAGTATTAGTTTTAGATATAGGGCATAGCAGTGAGCCCTATATATAACTTAACAAAATCCTCAATCTGATACATCTGCTTCCCCTCTGACACCACATACAGTTATGTTGTTGACTGTATGCCCTATGCTGCAGTTTACATCCCTGTGACTGTTTTGTAACTATGAATTTGTACTTGTTTTCTTCCCCTTTTTCACCCACCCGTCCAGCCCTCCTCTCATCACCCCACCAAATCTAGTACACATCTGATGCCACACAGTTATTGCAACATTATTGACTATATTCCCATGTTATACCCTATATCCCCATAACTATTACTTTGTAGCTACCAAACTGAATTTCCCAGTCCCTTCCGCCTTCCCCAACCCTCCTCCCATTTGGCAACAAAACAAATGTTTTCTCTATCTATGAATCTCTTCCTGTTCCACTTGTTTATTTTCTTCTTTGGATTTCACCTATGAGCGAAGTCAACTTGTATCTGTCGTCTTCTGTTTGGCACTCCACTCGTAACTGTTGATAGATACATAGCAATTGCCATTTTACTATTCATAGTTTTTGCTGTTTTTCCCCCTCACATTACA
Source organism: Lyroderma lyra (assembly GCA_004026885.1). NCBI lineage: Eukaryota > Metazoa > Chordata > Mammalia > Chiroptera > Megadermatidae > Lyroderma > Lyroderma lyra. The sequence goes on from PVJL010008779.1 coordinate 24,388, forward strand.
GAAGTCCCTCTAACATTCTTTGTAGTACTGGTTTGGTGGTGATGAACTCCTTAAGCTTTTTCTTGTTTGGGAAACTCTGTATCTGTCCTTCAATTTTGAATGATAACCTTGCTGGATACATTAATCTTTGTTGTAGATCCTTGGTTTTCATCACTTTGAATATTTCTGCCACTCTCTTCTGGCTTGCAAAGTTTCTGTTGAGAAATCCACTGACAGTCGTATGGGTGATCCCTTATAAGTTACTACTTTTAATGTTATCTCTTTGCCTTTAGCTTTTGCTGTTTTAATTATGATGTGTCTTGGTGTAGGCTGGTTTGGGTTCATCTTGTTTAGGACTCTATGTGCTCCCTAGGCTTGTATGTTTATTTCCTTTGCCAGGTTAGGAAAATTTTCAGTCATTATTTCTTCAAATAAGTTCTTGGTCCCTTGCTGCTTCTCTTCCCCTTCTGGTACTCCTATGATGCAAATGTTGTTAGCTTGATGGTGCCTCAGAGGAATCTTAAACTATCTTCATTTTTTTGGATTCATTTTTCTTTTTGTTCTGGTTGGATGTCTGCTACCTTTACCTCCAAATCACTGATTCATGCCCCTGTTTCATCTAGTCTGGTGACTCCTTTTATTCCATTCTTCATTTCAGTTATTGTAGTCTTTGTCTCTGTCTGATCTTTCTTTATGGTCCTTATGTCCTTCTTTTTGCTTTTTTTGGTATGTGGGTAGCTCCCTGGCTGGGAATCGAACCCAGGCCGCAGCACTGACAGCGCCAGCGCTGAAGCCTTAAGCCACTACACCACCAGGGAACTCCATTATGTCCTTCTTTATGCTTGCTATCTCTCTGCTAAAATTATCACTAATTTCTCTGATCATTCTTACAACCATTGTTTTGAGCTCTGTCTCTGATAGGTTTGACTCCGTCTGTGATTTTCTGCTGTTTGAATTTATTTTGAGCTGTATTTCTTTTTTTCCTCATTCTGGCAGCCTGTTTGTAGATATTCTGCTTCTTAACCCAACACTTACTGTGCAGTTTCTTCAAGGCTCACTGCTAATACTGGGAGGAGGTGCAGGAGGCAGAAGTTTGGAAGTGAAGTGGGGCAGGGTTCGCACTTTTGTTTTCTGCCTGGTGCTGCCGGGCTGCATGGGCAATGCGGGCTTTGACTTTTCTGTTCAGGGTTTTCCCCGAGGTCTCTGCCATGAGCCTTGGCATCACCTGTCCTGTAATCTGGTCCTTCAGACTGGGCTGGCTGGTTGTGGGCCAGGAAGCATGCCCGCAGTCCCCTCTCTCCCCCTCCCTCTCTGGCGGGAGCGAGATCAGGCTATGGCTCTGCACCGCCTCTGTTGTTCCTCCTCTTCTTGGGCCTGGACTGAAGTTGGGCCGCTGTGTCGCACATACCTGGTCTGTACCTCCTAGGGGCCAAAGTGAGGTCTGGCTGTGGTGTTTCATGGCCCAGCCTCTGGACCTCCTTTTCTCTGTCCTGCAGACCAAGTGAGGTCCAGAATGCTCACTGACTTTTTCTTCCTCCCTCAGTGGTAGAGTTCCAAATGGGAACACCCATGAGGCCCGTGTCTCTGCACTTCCCCTTTTTTTCTCCCCTGCATTTGCCCTTCTTTGCCCACCTGCAGGTACTTTGATGAATGAACTAGTCTCTTAGCTGTGTTTATGTGTTGCATAGGGAATCCTTTAGCTGATTATTGTAATCTCTAGGGGATGTTTTCATGGGTCCCTCTCATGCGGCCTTTGTTGCTTCTCCTTCATAGTATCTTTCTGTACCTTTATTTTAGTGCCTGGTATAGAGTAGATGCTCAGTAAATATTTATTAAACTAATTCTTTTAGAGTCATTGAGTGGATAGTTTTAAATTGGATGGAAGTAAAGGCTAATTTTCCAATTGCTTGTGCTTTTTCTGTTGTAAGATAGTGGTAAAACGTAACAAATGAACCAAGATAGTCAAATAGTGTGAAAGTTTTTGTTAGGTCCTATTGAACAGAAAGAACAGTAGTATCATAGGAAAGGAGATAAAGATAGCCTCCCAACAAGGATGGAAGAGACTCTTCCACGTACACAGTTAAGGCATTGCTGCCTACTCATGGCTTCTGTTTTTACAAGTAACAGTGGTTATCTCTGGAAGTAAGGAGAGAAGGAAAATATTTCACCTTGTTGCTTTGTATGCTATTTGAACCATGTGACTATAAAATCTTAGTAATTAAAAATTGTTCAGATAGTTTGTTTTCAACTATTTTTAGAAGGAAAAACTAAGCCTATGTGTAGGGAAAAAAAGAAGATAAAAGGAAACAGCACACATTCTCAGAAAAAGAAAAAGTAAAAAGGGTAGTAGTGTAATTGAAGCCTTGAAATGTAGGGACTAACCTACACTGTAAAGAAGTTCATTCACTGGTGTGTGGAATATAAAACCGAAAGCAACAAAGATATAAAAACTCATGGACACAATCAATAGTTTAGTGGTTACTTGAGGGCAAGCAGGGAGGGGAGGGGAAAGGAGAAATGGGGAGTCAAATATATGATGATGGAAAGAGAACTGATAGTGGGTGATGAACACATAATGCAACACATGGAGAATGCACTGCAGAATTGTACACCTGGAACCTATGTAATTCTTGTTAATCAATATCACCCCGATAAGTCTAACAATATAAATAAATAAATAAATAAATAAATAAATAAAGTTCAGAAACTAAGATTCTGAGTATTTGCTAGTTAACTGTCAGAATCTTTGTTATATGTAGCTTCTAAGGTATAATTTGCTTTTCTTTTCCTTCCTATCATCTTCAGAATAAGCTTATTCAATGAAACTATAATAATTTAAGCCTAACTGTTACACCAGAGAGTCTCAAGTTGTATTATATCTCTTCTACCCTTAGTGAATGCCTGACTTATTTTACCAGAGTATACCCCAAAAGACCCTTGAAAAAAGTCTCAAATAGAAATTCTCTCTAGAGCTTCTTTCTTCATTTTTCTCTAAAAGCATGATCTATTGAGAACAGGGAATTTATTTTATTTATTTTGGGGGTGGGGGTGGTGGTGGTGGTGGTAGTTCCCTGGCTGGGACTCGAAATCAGGCCGCAGCATTGAGAGTGCTGAAGCCTAGCTACTATACCACCAGGGAACTCCCCAGGGAATTTATTAACCTATTTTGACAATTTTCAATAAAGGGTTTTTCCACAAATTGTAAGTCCAAGAATTAGCCAGCAGGGGGAGCCATTGACTAATTAGTTTCACAAGTTCACTTCCCCCTAGTAGAGTTAATGATGTTTATGTATGGATGTTTATTGATTTTAAACAAATTATAATAATCCTTGTTTATTGACAGAAATTCTTAGGAAAAAATGGTAACTGATAGCATAACAATTAAGATATTGGCTATGCAGTCAGACAGATCTAAGTTTGTATTCCAGGAATATCATCTATCTAATTTGTTTTAATTTCTCTGAGCCTCGGTTTCCTCATTTCTAAATTGGGAGCTATAAAAATATTTAGGGTCATTGGTGATTAGTAAATTAGTTAAGGAATGTAAAGCACTTAGCACTGATTCTTGGCATATCGTAAGTGCTCAGTAAATACTAACTTTTAGTAACTTAAAGTAATTGGTGTATTCTCCATTATATTATTTGTAGAATAGTGAAAGAAAACATAAAAAGGACAATTTACTTATCTAGTCCACATGGTTAGTTGATTATTATTAGAGCTGGGCCTAAAACCTAAATGTTCTTGTACTCTTTGTATTGTGTTCTACAACATAAGTATTATAAAGAAAAGGAATATAAATATTCAAAGAAGATTGGACTACTATATTAGCTTTTTATGAAATGAATACATTGCATGTTTTTAAATTGTATAATAAATTTTGACTATTTCAAAACTAGAATATATCTCTTAACAAGCAAAACCAAGTTCACTATCTCTTAGAATTAAAAAGAAGGAGGATTCCCTGGTGGTGTAGTGGCTAGGCTTTGGCACTCTAACTACTGCGACCTGGGTTTGCTTCCCGATCAGGGAACCACCCCCCCCCCCCCCCAAAATAAATTAATTAAATAAAAAGAAATAATTTTCTTAAACTATAAATACAATTGACAAAAGAGAAATATTATAATCACCTTATAGGAATAAGAAACTACAAATTAAAACAGTGTTGTATGGTACTTTCAGATTGACAAAGATTAAAAAGAATGACAATTTCTCTTTTGGTGGGACGGTGGAGTAATAGGTTACTCATACACTATTGGTGGGCATGAAAAATAGTTTGGCTTTTCTGGAGTGCAGTATGGCAATATATAGCCATATACAAAATATATCATTTTGTAAATGATATCCTTTGATCTAGCAATTCAGGTTCCCAGAATTTAATTCCAGTGTCTTTAAAACATTTTTTACCAAGTCCCACTCAATATACATGTGTACATAAAATTACAAATCTAAAAATTTCACAAAAGAGTACGTGTCTTTACTATATGCAGTGTTTCAGTTTATTCTGTTTTATTTCACTTTTTTAAAAAGCTGTGATTCACTAAAGAGTCATGAGGCACAGTTTGAAAAAACACTAATACGAAAAAATAATAGAACAAATGCACAAAAATGTATGCGTATTACATCATAAAAATATTGAAAATACAAAGGGGGAATTCAGAAATCTTTGACCAAGAATAGGGGATTATATTATATAATTACTCAATTCTTTCCAAACATTTTAAAGTTATGTAAATCTACATACACGGCAGAATTTTTTCATGTCTTTTATATTCTTTATTGTCTTGAACTCCGGATCATTTTGAGATTGAAAGAAAAAGGGTCACTATTATAGTTCCATCAGACAGTAGGCATAAACTGAGACTTCTTGGGAAAACTGGGACTTATATATGTAAGTGAAAAGAACAGCATATGCAACTATAACATTTTTGTATCTTATAGAAAAACAACAGTTTGAAATGGAAAGGAAGCTTCAGTACATGAAGGACTGAATATTAAATTAGTGAAACAGTTCATTTCAAAAGACTAAATGATGATGAAGAAGATGAAGAAATGATTCGTTTTTTTAAAAAAGTTTTAGCAAAAAGTCTAGAGTTGGGGTGTTCCCTGGTGGTGTAGTGGCTAGGCTCCAGTGCTCTCAACACCACAGCCTGGGTTCAATTCCCAGCCAGGGAACCACCAAAAAAAAAAAAAAAAAAAAAAGGCTAGAGTTGTAAAATTTTAATGGTAATTCTAGGTGAGGAAATTAAATGTGATTTTAAGTTTCTACCATGAACTTGTCTTACTTTATATGAGAGAAAGTGTTAACCTTTTTAGTAAATTTATCTCATATTGGAGGCAGTTAGAACTTAACTTTTTTTTAGTATGTGGGTAGTTCCCTGGCTGGAAAACGAACCCAAGTCGCAGCGTTGACAGTGCCAATGCTGAAGCCTTAAGTCACTACACCACCAGGGAATTCCCTTATTTTTTTGTTTAATACAGTAGACTCTCAGTTAACCAGCACCCGTGGGGATTGGTACGTGCCAGATAAATGTTAAGTACACTATCTGGCCACCAGCAAAAATGTTTTTAACAGTTCTGGTTATCACAGAGTCTACTGTATTGGTTTGTACATCATCTGAATACTTGAAAGGCATAACTAAATATTTAGTCATCAGGTCTTTTTATTGGTCTCTTTTTAAAAAAATTTTTACTTTTCTCTACAATACGATACTCTCAAAGGGTAAAATAAATCACGGAAGTATTTTTATAAGTAAAGAAGAAGAAAGATGCCTGGCAAGATACTTGTAATTTAAAACAAATGCTTATGGGATGCTGAAATAGATGTTGGTCTCAGAACTTTCCTGAAAACTAATTGATGAATAGTGATGTGAACTGTAAATTCCTGTTTTTAAAACATAAGTAAGTATAGATAATGATAGCGACTTAGCAGGAATTAGAGGGTATTGAGAAAATATTTTCAATCACTTTATTCTGAGAAGTTTCTATTTCTGTATGCCTTTTTGGCATTAAAATATTTTTATGAATACCATAATAAAACTATGATGAGTGAATTCTAATGCTGTTGTTTGACAAAATAAACAGGTGGCAATTTTGTCAACACCTTCGTTTTTTAATTTACATGATCTAAGAAATTTTAAAATCATATAATTATTTCTTTATGAACAATTGATCTTTAAAATGCTATTAATAAAGTATCAGCTGTGTTGATTTGCTGCTAGTTTAATGTTTCTATGATGAAGACTATAAATGAAAGAAAAATCTGGAATCACTTCATTGTTCCTTATAACAGGTCTTTCTTAAAATTATTCTGGGAATGAGGTTATGTTTTTAGCCAGCAGTGGTTCAAATCATAGCAATTTCTTAATCATAAAAAATTTTTAAAGGACTTTTTTCTTAATTATAGAAATAGAAAACTTATAAATATTAAAATTACCCCATAGTTTCTTGACCCAGAATTAACCGGTGTTAATGGTTGAGTTTTATTTTCTCTCTGTGTGTATGAATGCCCATACACACAGGCTTGTGCATACTATTTGTACATAATATTCATCAATTTCTACTCTGACTGTGTGTGTGGGGGGGTGTGTGTGTGTGTGTGTGTGTGTGTGTGTGCGCGCGCGCGTGCCCGTGCACGCACTTTTTTTTCCCCATTCAGTTCTTTCTGGAGAATTTTTCTATATCTTTAAATTTTCTTCACAAATATAACTACTAATGGTTTTATTCCTATAATCTTGTACTATCTAAGGCAGAGGCTGACAGAATTTTTCTGTAAAGAGCCAGATAGTAAATATTTTAAGTTTTGTGGGCCATATGGCCTCTGTTGCAGCTATGCAACTCTGCCATTGAGCACAAAAGCAACCTTAAGCATTACAAAAACAAATGAGAATGACTGTTCTAATAATACTTTACTTACTAGTTTGCTAGTCCTTAAGCTAAAGACTTCCTGAATCTATTTTTTTGTATCTTACAGAAAAAAAGCGACAGTTTGAAATGAAAAGGAAGCTTCACTACAATGAAGGACTGAATATTAAATTAGCTAGGCAATTAATTTCAAAGGACCTAAATGATGACGAGGAAGATGATGAAATGTCAGAGAATGCAGCTGGAGAAAGCATGAATACAGAAGACTCAAATCAAGGTTAGATGTTTCAGAAATATCAGGGAGAATCTTGTGATCCTTTCTGCCAAGATAATATACTTCATTTTGCTTTTAAACTTTTGAAGAACCACAGAGTATTTTGCTACAATTCACTTATGCCAGAAGTTTCTAAAATTTTAATCCTTGTGGCCAGTTTCAAAATAATAAGGTTTTTATGCACAGAGTTGATTTAAGACCATATATGTTATATGGCTATGTTTTTTGGTTCACTTGGCTTTAATCAATGATGTTTGTCTTTAAGCTGTATTTTATTTTAATGTTTTAGATCCTGTTTTATCTGTCATACTCTAAATTAAAGTTCACACACTTTTAAAAAAATGTTTTTACTATGGAAAATTTGTTTTAATATTCCTTCAGGTACAAAGTATATCTTTCCAATGTTGATTCTTTTTACTGTTAGATTGACAAGTTATTTGAATGGTTTTTATTTTTATTTTGTTTTTTTAAGTCTTAAGACAACCCACCCCTGCAACCTACCAACTTTGTTCAGTTACAGAAAATAGATTTTATTTATTTAATTTTGGTATTCAGTGAAAGTGAATCTTCTATACCACTAATGCAGATTTTGTGCCCATTTGCCTACTCTTTGTACTTGTAAACTGATGGTTTTCAGTGGAGATGTAAATTACTTTATTGGTTGTGCCTTGGATGGCTAAGTCTTAGGAAAGTAAGTACGTAACTATTGTATCATTGTTTTGGTTAGGATATGTGAAATATGAATGATTCCATGATAGAACCGGATGACTATTTCATTATAATATCAGAATTACAATATTTTTTGTTATTCCATATTAGGCTTTAGCCTTTCATACAGATTGTTTTTATATAGCATTTCATTTCCATTTTATACATCATAGTCTGTTTAGCTTCTATTTAACTTGAGCAAACTTTATTTTGAGTAAATATTGTTGTCTTTCTCTCCTTTAAAAAAAAATTTTTTTTTTCTATTTTTTTTTTTAATTTATTTTAGTTTTAGATTTTTTGGGCGGCGGGGTGATTGATTCCCTGACTGGAAAGTGAACCCAGGCTGCAGCAGTGGGAGCGCTGAAACCTAGCCACTAGACCACCAGGGAACCCCTCTTCTCCTTTTAAAATTTATTATCCATTTTTAGTTGACTTATCTCCTAATTGGTCTTTGTTTCCCATTTACCTACATTTTGGTGATTTATTTTGATATATTCAAAGTGGATGTTTATTCAATTATAAGTTTTAATCAGTTTCTACTCAGACTTTAAATACTAATTCTTAGTGACTATGGACAAGCACTGGGAATGCCCCTCATTTGCTACTGGAAATTTGTAGCAGCACCACTGTGCCAAAGATTAAAGGGATTTCTTTTTTTTAAGCCACAGCTTTTTGGAAACTATCTGTCCTTCTGTCTATCTCTACTTGTAAGACATTAGATTATACACATTCAGTACATAAATATGTTTTTTCATGTAAAGATCATGATTAAAATTTTTATTAGCTCAGTTGCTGATTTTTCTTCTGTGAAGATGAAGTATTCCTTACATAGGGGAGTATATTCTACTTAGTATTATAAAATTTACGAGGATAGAAAAGACTACATAAAACATAGGGAAGAAAGTTCCTTACTTATTCTCTACCCTTTTTGGTTCCTTAAAGAAAAAATCTTGCCACCTTTAAAATCTCCAGGTTCTATTAAGCATTGTCATTCTCTTCCCTCACCCCGACCCCTGTCTATCCCCACTTGTTTTATTACTATTTTTATAAAAAGAAGTGTTATAGTTAGAATCTGAGGAACTATTTATAATTTTTATATCATAAATACAAATCTTTTTATAGCTTTTGATATTTGAGTTGTAATAAACTCAGCTAGCCATCCACCTGTGTTTTATTCATAGAAATGTTCAATCTGAAACTTACCTTATCGCCAAGTAGACAATCCTGTTCTGCTCTTTAGCATATTTCAGGGAGTATGCAGATTATTTCATATCATGTTAATCTGCCTATGTGAAATGTACCTTACTCTTTTTTAGATTTTTATATTTATCATCCATGGCAGTAGAAGGGAACTTTAGCTCAGGTAATTCCAAGGTTGGCAATATTTAACAAACAGATGATGTTACCTTTCTTTCTTTTCTTTGCAGGATCTACTGTATGTGACCAACTGCAAAAGAAATCACAGAGTTCATAGAGGAGATCTATCTGTTCAACACTGTAATTGCGAGATATGAACTCTGTTGCTATACTGTACTGCTTCTTGTTCTCTACAATTCATGACTTAAGTACCAAAATGCATACCAGTTATTATGTGTTGCCAAGAATTAAATAACTTTAGAGACTAATTAGACTGAAAATGCCTAATTGATACACATATTCTTGTGCCTAGTACTTCACCACAAATACAGCATAGTATCAGTCCAAAACTGCATTACTTTTGTAAGAACACTGGTTAATTTGTATAAGATATATAGCTTTTTATGCTTTAGAGGTTTAACAATATCTTGGGGATTGGGAGGGGATCTTATTTATTGTCTTCACTTCTAGATGTGATAGATCTTATAAAAAATTTTTTTAATCAAAATCCAATTGGAACAACAGATTTATAGGCTGATAAATAATCAGTCTTAAAATTATTTTTAACACACATCTTCAACTTGGTTTGTTTGTTTAATTGGAAAAGATTATAAGATTATAAGTGTGCATTTTCTGGCCCACTACCTTTAAAATTCCTTTTGAGTTTCATTATGTTTACAAGGAAAGGATTGAACTTTTTCTCACCAGAACTAGCATTTTTTTCACAAATTATCAGATTAAATTTGCACTAACATCTGCTTTTTTTTGTGCACTCAATGGGCAGACTTCAGAATAATTTTTTTCAATAAATACAATTCTGATATAGTCTTAGCATTCCATTTATATACCTGTCTTAACCACCTCCCTTTGTTTCTTACTCCTTTCCACATATAAGGACTGTCCTGAAAGTATCCAGCCATGTAATATAAAAATAGAGGCATTTATGGCTGGATTTTTTTCTGGACTGCCCACGTATACACATAATCCTTTACCAAAAGGATCATAGAGATTGTCATGACATTAGGAACTCTTCTTTCTCTCATATATTCTTTCATTTGCTGCAACAAGGAAAATCTTATTTTGACTATCAATGCCTATTTTTTCCTTCTAATATATGGAGAAAATAGATTGAATAGCACCAATACTATAAACAGGAAATACAATTCAACTGCAGAATTTCTACTTCTCTCTGATTTACAGCTTGCTAATTAAATTACTGTTACTAGTTTATTGTTTGATTTAATTAGACCTTGGAAAACAACAGAGGTTGTTTTGCATGATGAGAGAATTATGTGTAACCAGTGATATGATAGTTTCTGAATGTACAAACAGAAGTAATCTTGAACACTTCTTAATTTAAAAACTTTAGTCCCTGCTTTAAGGGAATATGATAATGTATACTATGACAGATGTACTTTATTCTTCTAACACAGTAAGATTGACACTTGTTTTTCCCAAAAAGAAGTGCAGTTCCTGTGTATTTTGGTTTAGTGAAAGTTTCATTTCTAGTCAATTATTTGTATCTTAATTTTTTTGTTAGTACCCAAAGAATCCATTATGTGAACAGACTTTTTAAATCATTTCTATATATTGTATATATGAAATGGCTTTTATTGAATAGCTTATCTTCTACTTATAAGTTTATGGAAATAGCAGAATGTCAAAAATAAAAAGTGGAAGAATTTTTTGCTGTTAGAAGAAAGCTTTTATTATTTTGAATGTCTTTTTAATGGTATCCAATCAAAGCACTTCTCAACTGCAGGTATAATATTCTAACTAAATATGTTATCTAGTAAATACTACAAAGCAGTGTTTATCTCTGCTTTTTGAACTTAGAATGTTGAGGTATTCTTACCTGTTTAAACCCACTTGGGGGTATTTTGTATTCATATACATATTCATGTGTTCATGCTCACAGACCTGTTTTTGCTTTTCTCATTTTGAGTTCTTAGGAAGTATTCACATACTCTTTATTTGTAGAAATAGCTGCTGTATGGTGAAGAAAAGGTAAGACCTTTAACAACCGATTCTTTAGGTGTTTTCTACAAACTATTTCTTGAAACTTTAATCATAGGCAAACTTCCATATCTTGTTTCAGGAAACGTAGATTAGTTATCTCAGGGGAGTAAGACATGGAAAATAGCATGCTCAGTAGGATTTTATGTAGTCGAATATAACTAAGCAAAACTGGTTTCAAGTCATGAGTTCCTAATTGACATGTTATTGGACTATTAAAAAAAAGGAACCTTTATGATTCAAGTTAGATTTTTCTTTGGAAAAGTTTATCTGTCAATGTTTTACATTCAACTTTTTAATCAATATCACGTCCTTCATTTTTTTGGTGTCATTTGTTTCTCAGTCTGAAATTTCATCAGTGAAGCTTTTTAAAATCTGAGACATATAATGGTGTAAATGGATTGTTGAAGTAACAATACCTTTAAATTGAAGATTAAAGCAAAGTGCCATTTTCCCCAAAATTTTATTTTGTTTACGTTTTTCCCTTTAAATTGGTACACTAAACATATTGTAATAAAATACAGTAATATGATAACTGTCTGGATTTTACTTTCTTGCTACCCAGCTATCTGAGGACATGTCCTGTTGGCCAGATGTTTGGGATACTAAGAGATGATCTTGGACTGCATTGTTGCAGGATAATAGTTTCTTTAGTTGTGATAGAAATGATAACGAGATACAATTTATTGGGAACCTTTTATTTGCTCTTGCCCAGCATTTTGCTAGATCTCTAATGTACAAGGGCTGTCCAGAGAAAATCCAGTCATAAATGCCTCTATTTTTCATGTTACATGGCTGGATACTTTCCAGACAGCCCTTGTATAATCTTGAAACCAACCATCAAAAGCAGTTATTCTTATCAACACTTTGTAAATGAGGAAAATGCTCCTGGCCAGTTACTCAGTTTTAATGTCTCAGGCTCGTTAAATTAACAGGGTTCAAATCTGGATCTAACTATAAATTTCATGGTCTTTATTCATGCTTTTTTAATAATAGAGAAAAATAAAATAGAGAAAATGCTCTCATTTTAGAAGTTGTACCTTACAGGTAAACTTTATTTGGATTATTATTTATTTTTTTATTTGGATTATTGATACACATCTTTAGGAATAACATTTTTTAGGTGTTTTAAGTTTTTTTTATTTTAATTTGAACATTTGGAAATTATTTTGTTTGAGGGTTATATGCCATTTAGGAAAATCTCAAAAGAGCAGATCCTTAGTGGCTGGAAATGTCTAAATGTATGTGATTTGGTTGCATTCTGCAAGTTTGTTTCTAACCAGGATGATTTCTTTCATAGGATCAGTGTTATAAAGTAAGTACCAACCTAGCTTATAAAAACTAACATATACCTAAGCCAGCATTTCCCAGTTTGTTCCATGAAGCCCTCAGTCCCACAGCATTCCATGAAAAGTATTCCATGAGCAAATGAGCTTTGCATATGGTATATACTTCATTCCCCTACCCCCTTGGAGATTTATAATAATGCACATCATCATATTAAAGAACCTGAGATATCCTGCATAAAGAACCTGTTTAAAACTTGGTTTAACCTAGCATTTTTAAATGTATTTTAGCATAATCATCTCAATCCCCCTTGTCCCTCATATAGCATCTCAAATAGGAGTAGGGGTGTAGACTAGAGTCTCCAATATCACATGAAAGTTAAACTTCCTCCTAAAAGAGGAAGAAAACAGTTTACCCATTGTAAGAGGGGAAAAAGGCATGGTAGCAATAAGTGCACAGTATTTATGGATTGCATATAATTTGCCAAACATAAGATCTTAATTTTTAATAACTTATTTAAGAAACTAAAATACATATCCAGGACAGGACAGATGAGGATGTGATTGATGTGGGTGGTACAAGCTGCACCATGAGGATGTGGGTGGTTCAGCATTGATATGACTACAGGCATATCTTGTATTATTGTGCTTTGCACATACGATGTACACTTTTTACAAATGGAAAGCAAGACCTTCCACCGGCACTGGGAAACCAGAAAATTTATATGACTCAATTTATTGGGGTGGTCTCACTAAACCCACAGTATCCAAGGTGTGCCTGTATTGCTCAGACTTGCTGCTATAATGTTCCAAAATGCCTTGTCCTCCCCATCAGCTCTTGCATAACTGACTGAGAGGAGCACATCTGCTACTCACTGGAGAAATAATAGAGCAGATAGCAAATCTCCCTGGTCTGTGGATTATACCCCCCAAGTCTATCCCACCAAAGTGTTTTGAGGGGTGGGGGATTTGGCTCCTGCACTTTAAATCTGGATTTGACTCATCTACTTTTTTATTTGAGGAATTATTTGGAGGAGGTAATGCTTGAGAGTAGGTAAGTGAGGGGTGGATTTGGCAAGTGTTTAGTCATGATTTTATCTCAGTAGCCCAACCTGAAATTATTTTCAGTGAATGAGTCTGCCAAGTGTGTTGAACATTTCACTTGTATTACCAATGGGAATGGGAATTGGAAGAGAACATCTATAAATATGCATGAAAAGATAAATAAAAGGTGGTTCTTAGGATAGAAAGTATGTAACTCCTGTGACCAAAATCAAAATACACGATGGAAAGGTAAAACAAAGGGTTCAGGATGTTGATTACATAAGATGTCTCACAGATACCAAATAATGTCCAAAACTGAGCTCTTTATTTTTCCTCCAATTATCGTTAATTGGTCTATCTCCTACCCAAAACAGTTTCCCAAAATCAGTAGCTTAGCACCGTATTTCTCAACATTGATTCTTTTCATTCAGATACACAGAAACAGTCCATTAGTACAACGCTACCTCCATGATGTATCTTAAATCTCTGCCTTTCACCAATCCATACTGCAGTATTTTAGTTACGTGACCATCACACTCTGCCTATACTCCTGTCACCTCTCCTAAGTGATTTTCCCACTTGCGTTATATTACTGTCTCCTTCCAATTCATTTTCTATAACAGCAAGTGTTAACTTCCCTACTTAAGAGCCCTTCAGTGATTTCTCTACCATGCTTAAGAATGAGTCCAGATTTCTTAGAATGGCTTACGTCTTTTGGGCCACTCTCCTGCTTAATTATTAGTCATACCTTTTTTTTTCCCATTTTCTCCGATTCATAATGTGTTTTCCCTTTTTTTTAGGACCTAGACACTAGTAAGTTCCTTTGCCTGAAATGTTCTTCATTAACTCATGTGGCTTTTCTTCTCATTGTTTAGGTTCAGACATAACTTCTCCAGAGGTGCCATTCCCTGCCCACCCTGCCTAAAAAAAATGACTTTCCTGTTATCCTCAGACTCTAGTTTCCTTATTTGGTTGGTTTACTTGGTTGTTGCCTGACTTCCTCACTAAACAGAAAGTTTCATGAAGGCAAGAGCTCTCTTTCTTATTCCAGTATTCTTGGAATTTTCAATGGGCCAGCTCAATAGAAGCCTCAGTAAATGTGGTTGAGTGAATAAAAGGAAGGTAATTGTTCATAATTTACCTTTTCCTTCCTATTACTCTTTAGCATCTTTGTATACTTATGTTTGAATATTAGAAGTAGAAAGGATTTTAGAGATCAACTACCCTATATTTTCCATGTATAAGACGCCCCCATGTTTAAGACAACCCCTACTTTTCTAACCCAACATTAAGAAACCCTCTCAACTGTTTACTCACATTTATTTATTTATTTATTTATTTATTTATTTATTTATTTTTTATTTTATTTTATTTTATTTTTTTTTTTGCTTTTTGGTATGTGGGTAGCTCCCTGGCTGGGAATCGAACCCAGGCCGCAGCGCTGACAGCGCCAGCGCCAAGCCTTAAGCCACTACACCATCAGGGAACTCCCTGTTTACTCGCATTTAGAAGACAACCTCCAGTTTTTGGTCTAACAAATTTTGACAAAATTATCATACATGGAAAAATACAATAAATCTAATGTCCTTGTTTTTTAGGGAAGTCAATCCAGGCAAAGAAAAATCAAGAAAACCCAATTGGTTTTTGCCAGAGGAGAATCTAGTTTCTCTGACTCCTTATTTTCACAATAAATCTCTCCTTGAATTGAACAGCTCTGGCCCTGTCTTGGCTTGGTGGTTGTATTTTTTCAGTGTGGAGGGAGTTAAGAACTTATTAGTCAGGATCATCTGAACATGATCTCTTTCACCTAAGTAATGTGTTAAAACTGAGCCCTAGTACCAAATCTCTATATTAGGCATTTTGGAAGTGAATCTTGCTAAAGAATGGTACATTTTCCAATATTCACAAACCAAGGATCTCAGACATAATTTTTACTTACTGATTCCAGTTTTTTGTTTTGTCTTGTTTTATTTTCATGAAAATTGAGTATTGTACTTTCTGAAATACAGTCTTGCCCTCAAGAGCCCATAAGGGATTTCCCCCAAACCTTAACATGCTGGTCTTTTTCAAAAGTCAGACAGCTGAGAGTAGTTATCAACTTTTGGATGTGGGCTTTATTTTCATTTCCAGCTTCCTGTCTTTGTTTCTGGATGTAATTGCTAAAAAGTTCACACCTAGGTGAATGGATTATTATTGTAATACAATACTTCTTGAACTTGACCCAGGCCTGTTTTAGGAAGGTCTTTACACTTTTAAAAGATAGCAATTGTAAGGTTCTGTGGCCCAACTAGAACATGAGTCAAAGTTTTATGAATTTTGAGAACCAGACTTTAATTACTTTGAACCCTTAGCGTTCTTTTGTACCCAGATTCCAGAAAATTACATCTGTTGATTCTTCTGAAGAATTACAATGGAAAGGCATACTTTTACCTTATTCTTTTAGATCGGTAGTTCTCAGTATTTTTCTACTTGTGCACCCATTTTAAACCCATTTCTATAAATTGTACTCCTTGTTTAAAACAGCTGTTTTTAAATATTGACACTTTAGTTCAATTCCTATCTTAATGTAAAATAGTGGAAATTAGTAATAAGTTAGGAAAGAAATTACTACACTACAAGTACAAATCACCGATTTAATTTTACAATGTTTGTAACAGTTAAATATTGATAATGATCAAGTATTTAAACATTAAATTAAAAAACTACTTGAAAATCACAATTAAAGACTGCACTTTTACTCAGTCAATAACTAAACTGATCAAACAACCTGGCTTCGGATGTATTTATGTTTGGGGAAGTTCTAGAAACATTGCAAATGGGTTGTTCTAAAACTAATGATTGGTATAAGAGCGGTTTTGGTGAAGAGTTCATGGCCATACCCTCACCAATCATCACTTGTTAATGTAATCTAATTTTGAAGTGTCTCCATTAATGATGATTCAAACTTAACATTTATTCTAAGTGAAATTTTTTACTTTATTTACTTTTTTGCCATTACTGATTATTTTTCACATACTCCTTAACAGCCCAGCATGTATGCCTGGAGGTACATGTACCACTGCTTGGAAACCAATATTTTAGGTATGTTTCTGCATTGTAAATGCAAGTGAGTTAAAAATGTAATGACTTCAGTTATTTTAAATGATGAAAAGATATGTCTGCTTCATATTAGTGTAGAGTATGTTGATAGAACAATAAAAGATAAGAGTTTGGAACATATCTTGAATATTTCAAACACTATACTGACTGTATTACATGAATTAATTTATTTAGTCCCCCAAACAAGGGGCTAACATGACAAAGTCTACCATTAGATTTAGGGTCACCTAGATCATTATGATCTTGATGAAAATTGACTTTATTGGCCTTGTGAAGGTGGAAGCCATATTGCAGGGGACTGAGGAATGAGAGCAGGATGTGGAAATGAATACTGCATGTGTGGGCAGCTTGTATAAGAAGTTTAGCTGTAAAAGGGAAGATGGAGATAGAACAATAGATAAGGTGAAGCAGAGATCTGTAAGTTTATATTTGAGAAATACTTTATTTTATTTATTTATTTATTTATTGGGTTTTTTGTTTGTTCGTTTGTTTGTTTGTTTGTTTTTGGTAGTATGTGGGTAGTTCCCTGGCTGGGAATTGAACCCAGGCCGCAGTGTTCTCAGCGCCAGTGCTGAAGCCTTAAGCCACTATACCGGTAACCAGGGAACTCCGCAAGAAATATTTTAGTATAGTCTTAGGATATGGGAAGAGTTTTACCATTTGTAGAGAGAGGTATGAATTCATATAGGCATGAATGCATTTGTTACTAGATAAAATTTAAAAATCACCTGCAATAACAGTTTGCAAAGAGACAATGAAAATACCTAATCAATAACCCTGCCTTGGAGTTCCCTGATGGTGTAGTGGCTTAAGGCTTCGGCGCTGGTACTGTCGCGGCCTGGGTTCGATTCCCAGCCAGGGAGCTACCCACATACCAAAAAGCTAAAAAAAAGAAAAAAAAAAATAACCCTGCCTTATTGTTCTTTGAAGTAGCTACCTCCTTATCAGTGCACATTATAATATACACATAATGTTTATTAATCATCTCATGGCATCTTAGCCTGCTCTTTTAATGCAATGCCTAAAGCACATCATTATTTTTGATAGTGTAGGTTTGTGAGATCTATATTAATATTTTCCATTATTTTCACATCATTTGCCTTCAAAAGATCATCTATATTTAAACCATTAATTAAGTCTCTAAACAGATGGCACAACAACTAAAAACATTTTTAAAGTCAAAGGCTTTGGTATATATTAAGTAAAAACCCCAAACTTTATGGTTCTTTGTTTGCACATCTTTTTAACAAAAGTTATTACATCCAAAATTTAGTTACAATATAATTAAAACGTATACTCTTGGGGATTAAAGGCTATTGAGCAAAACATTTAAAATTACCACACTCTATTTTTTTTTATGTGGGTAGTTCCCCGGCTGGGAAACGAACCCAGGCCGCGGTGTTGACAGCACAAAAGTCTAGCCACTACACCACTAGGGCACTCCCCACCCTCTATTTTTTAAGTGAAAGTTTGGACAAGAAAAGTGTCAGGTCTTAGAGAAGGGATTTTCCAGTGCCCCAAAACAAAACACTTAAAAGCACAGAACTAGACAGTTCAGAGCTAATTTTGGAACTCAGCAGTCTTTTGTTTAAACTAAATATGTACAAAACTAAACTCATAAAATTTCCCTACCAAACAATGTCATAATTGTGGAGCAGTATCTTCCTGTTACCCGTACACACAAAGTCATTTTTGATGCCCTCCTTGCCCCCACCCTTCCATCTTATAAATTACTAAGCTATCAATATTACCTTCAAAATAACACTTGAATCTCCTTTCCTAACTTTTCTGTAACTGTTCTGATTCTGGTACTTTATTATCCACTTTCCAACTAGCCTCATTTCTTCAATGTCTCCTCTGTTGCCCTTGCTAATCTACATCCATTTTGGTTTTTGGATGTTAATTTCCTCTTAAAACAAATGTAATCGTACATTAAAATATTTCTAGTTTAGAAGCTCCTGGCTCCTTATGTAGGATAAAATAAAAACTCAGCCCTTTGGTTCTTTATGCTCTGGCTATGGTCCACCTTTCCAGCCATGTTTCCACCCTCTGTATGTCCCCTAGGATTGGATGAAGCTGGACCACTCTTTTTTTCCCTCTTACATAGATAGCTTGTGCTTCTTTGCCTTTTTTTTCCCCCCCTGACTACCTACCCTTTATCATTCTGATCTTTTCTGTCTTCTAGGTCAAGTTTCGCCTTTCATTAAGTTTTTCCATAAGTGATTTCCCCCACCCCCCGCTTTGAATCCCTATTACATCATGATCATTTCTCCCTTATCATGTTCTGCCCTGTGTTGTTACTTGTGTACCTGTTCTCTCTTCCCCTGGGCTAATCACATTTTTAAAATATTTTCTAACACATGGGAAGGTTACATGACAAATACTTATTCTTGAGTCTGTGGTATATTGACTAGTGAAGCATTAGTATGTGATTCCAATCTGGAGTGATGGAGCCCTAGAGTGAATTTACAGCGGGGTATGGGTAGAGGAACCAGTAAGAAAGTTTACTTAGATATCAGTGCCTTGAAACTGTTCCTCTGTTGGATGTCCAAAAAAAAAAAAAAAAAAAAAATGATACCTGCATTGCTCTTCCTCTTTTCTCTAGATTGGCACCAAGCAAACTTGCTGGATTGCCGAGGTATTATTAATATCTATATGCAGATTCCAACAGATGGAATTTGGGCTATCATAGATACAGCTATTCAGTTTAGATTAAGCTCAGTTTATCCACCCTGTGTAAGGCCTTGCAGTAGTCAAAGGAGATAGGGGTTAGTGATAACATGGTCCCCCTCTCAGAGGACTGAAATAGGTTTGGCCTGAACAGCTGTCTGCTTCCAAATGCTGATTAGCAGGAAAACACATGATATTTTATATTTTTCAGTGACATGGGCCTGTGGAGATAAAAATGTTAATTGCAGCAGATTTGTCAATTTTACTTAGGGAAAATGTGTCAACACAGTACCATCTCCAAAAATAACTTCTTAATGGCACTGGGCACCTGCATTTATAAAATTTAAAAGTAAAAACAAAAACATTTTTACATACTTTTCAAATGGTGGTAAAACATGCTGTGCTTTACACAAGGACTTTTTTAGTGTGTTTATTATCAGGATAGTTTCTCACATAACCCAAATGATAAAAGTCTCTGCCAAGTTTTCATAAATTCCAAGGGATTGTTCCTCTGCTTCTTTCCTTCTAAGCTATTCATTGATGTGGGAAGACTTATTTAATAGCATTATCTTCATGAATCTTGCCGCAATTTTAAAGAGAATTTGGTTTTGGCTGCTATTCAATTTCAAGAGGACAAATTAAGGTGGATGACTGAGTAGCTGGTTGGCAGCTTGGTTTTAGAATAGCTTTTTCTTAATCTGGTTTGCTTCAGTTACACATTACTCCATTTTCCTTCTTACATTCAAGCAGCAAAAATAGGTTTTGCTAAATATTGTGAAAGTAAGGGAGAAGTTGTGAAATAGGGTGAATTTTTAGATATGGACTCATATTATACTATTGAAAACACATGATGCCTTTTTACAAAAAGAGAGCAGAAATAGCATTGCCATGGTACTACATGTATTAGGTTTTACTGAGATTGAAATCACTTCTCCTGAAAAATAACAAATACAGTGGAAGCTTAGTATGATATAGGTAATTCCTAAGGTGCCTCCAAAACTAGCATGAGGTCTAAAAACCTGGCTTACCAGCAGTGTTGACAAAGTCTGTGCCTTGGTTTATCAGCTAACCTTATAATTGATTTTTAGCTTTCATCTTTATCCATTGTGTAACATCAGTATTGATTTTTTTAATCTGTCAGATTTTTTAAGCTTTTTATGAATAATATATAGATGCAGACTATTACAGATATCTTAGAAAAGCAGAGTGTCTTTCATAGAACGTATGTATATCAAAAGTTTCACTTTTGGTTGCAAGTGATAGAAACCAAATTCTTAAGCAAAATAGGAATGTATGATTCACATAACTGAAGTCCAGAGGTAGATCTGAAAGTTATGGCTGAATTCTAGCAGGGGTCTGTCTCCACCTTCTTTCTGTGTTGGCCTCATTCTCTCTACCTAGTGGTAGAGTTGGCTGCTAGTACCTGTTCTACAACATTCTTAGAGGCTTGAGGTGCCAGAGAGAGCATCCTTCCCCAACAGTTTGGCAGAAATTCCAAGGACTCAGTTTGGGCCCAATGTTGGTCTTGTGACAAGCACTATGTGTGTATGTTGGAGAGAGGGGGCGGGGATGCAGACGGCAAAGTGCAGATAGAGGACTCTGAGCAGATCTGGAACTCATCTTTACTCCTCACTATGACTGCATAGACCAAGAAGAATCACTGGGAAAGAGGAGGGCTGGTCCCTGAAGGAAGGAACAATGGGCAGAGAATGCCTTTCTGTGTACTTACGCAAACCCTTTATATTTAAGCACTTTTATATTATTCAGAACTCTGAAATAGGCTAATTTCATTTGTTGTCTTAATTCTACAATACTTTATACATGAAATATACTTTTAGTTTTTCTGTTTAAAACTTTTTATATGTAAATTTTCTGTTTAAAAAATAAATTTCAGGTTCTGGATTTAGAGAAGTTAGTGAACTCAATTGGCTGTACATGCTTTTCTTAACAGATGTACCATATTGCTGCCTACATCCATGTTACACTCACTTCAGCTGTTGCTCTTTGCATATTTTTGATTTTATCTTTTTACTACGAAACAAAATCCAAGCTCTCCTATGGCCTGCAAGGCTATGCAGGGCCTTGCCCCTGTCTACCTCTGTAGCATCATCCATCACTCTACTCTCCCTCCTTAGTCACTTCTTGCTCTCAGACATGAACCCCAAGTTCATTCTGACTTCTGGAATGTGATAAATTCTGTTCCCTCTGCTTGGGTGGCCCTTTTCTCCAGATTACTGTCTAGCTTGTTCACTTTTTATTCTAGTCTCTGTCTAATGTTACCATCTCCCTGGTCACTCTACAACTTTTGTCCTGTTTTATGTTCCTTCATTAGCATTTATCACTCTTGAAATTATCTACTTATGTGCTCTTGTATTGGCCAATCTCCCTTTCCACTAGAATGCCAACTCCATGAGTGTGAGGATTTTGTGTTTTGTTCATGATATGTCTCTGTTCTCTAGAGCAGTAGGAGGTACACATAGTAGGTGCTTTGTATTTATTGAATAAACACATTTAGTTTCTCCCAAGAGTCTATGAGTTACAAAAGGAAAATACATCCTTTTTATAGTTGAGATGGTCTGAGAAAGATGAAATAAATACTTCAATGTATTGGCGAATGAATGGTTGGGACAAAAGTGAGACTAAAATCCCTCCTCCTTCACTCTCGGGTCTGGGCATTTTTCACTGTATCACCATGGTCTGCCTGATGTCATCTGTTTGTCTCTGCCTCCAGAGTGGTTACAAAATATTTCTGAAATTACTGTCTGCATCACTCATCACAGCAACCAAACCACAGCTAAGATGGACTCTAGTTTGAGAATTCATAAATTAGTGGCTCTAGCTTAGTTGCTGTTTCTTTACTTGACTTTTCTATGGCTAAAACTGAACTATTTATAAACCTATGTCCTTTTCTCTCTCCCATCCCATATGTAGTCAGAACATTTACCTAATGCAAGGCCTTTGCTTAATTTGAATGTATTCATGTATTTAATATGGATTTTAATTCCCCTTTCTATTTACTGATATAAGTCATTTAATTTCTCTGGGCCCCAGTTTCCTCATTTAGTAAATGAGGATAATAATAGTATCTACCTCAGAAGATAATTCTGATGATTAAATGATGTTATGTAAAGTGTCTGGCACATAGTAATGGCTCAATAAATAGTAGTACGAACTGTATTGCTATGTTCTATGCACTCATAGATGTGAGAATACAACATTAAGCCAGCCAGATATGGGTCCTTCTCCCTCAGAACTTTTAAGTCTAATGTGGAGATAGTTAAACAAACACAACATACCGCAAGTACTAAAGGAGTGGCGTGTCAACTTTGGAGTTATCCTTGACTCCTCTCCTCTCATACCCCATATCCTATCCATCAGCAAATCACGTCAGCTCTACCTTCACAAAAACATTTAGAATTTCACCATGGCTTGCCACCTCTGCTGCTGGCATCCTGGCCCAGACCTTGATCCACTCTCACCTGGATTACTCTAATGGCCTTCTACCTGATCTCCCTGCTTCCACCCTTGTCCCCTACAGTTTATTTCTTACAGAGCACCCAGGATTATCCTGGCAAAACTTAAGTTAGATCATGTCATTTGTTGTAGGCAGAATAATGCCCTCCCCAAAAGATGTCTCTCCTAATCTCTGGAACCTAGAAATATGCTGCCTTATATGATCAAGGGACTTTGCTTATGTGGTTAAGGACCTTGAGATGCAGAAATTATTCTGGATTATTCAGGTGGGCCCAACGTAATCACAGGAATGCTTAAAAGCAAATAACCTTTCCTGGCTCTGGTCAGAGGGAGGTGTAAGTACAGAAGAATGGTCACAGAAATATGCATTGCTGGCTTTGAAGATGGGGGAATAGGGCCTCTCGAAGCTAGAAAAGGCAAAACAGAGTCTCCCCTAGAGTCTCCAGAAAAAATGCAGCCCTGCCAATACCTTGATTTTATCCCAGTGAGACCGGTGTCTAACTTCTCACCTCCAGAACTGTAAGATTATAAATTTGTGTTAATTTGTTATAGCAGGAATAAAAAATTAGTATTTTAGAACCTTCCAGGGGAGTTCCCTGGTGGTGTAGTGGCTAGGCTTGGGCGCTCTCAACACTGCAGCCTGGGTTTGATTCCCAGCCAGTGAACTACCCATGTAAAAAAACAAACAAAAAACCCTCCAGTGACTCCCAGGTCACAGGGTAAAAGATAAAGTGACCTGCAAGGCCCCACACTTCTGGACCTCTCTATCTCTCTCACCTCATTTTCTTCTGATCCCCCAGCTCACTCTGCTCCAGCCATACTGCCTCTTTAATGTTTCATGAGCCCTCCAAGCACTCTCCCCACTCAGGGTCTTTGCACTGGATTGTTCTTTTCCAGAAATCCACTTGGCTGTCTCTCACTGTCTTTGTTTTCTATGGAAATGTCACCTTCTAAGTGAACCTTTCCCTATCTTCCCAATATAAAATAGGCACATGCCCCTGGTCCTGTGCACATCCTACCCACTTTATTCTGCTTTACTCTTCTAATTAACACCTGACATACTGTTTAATGGTTTATTGTCTCCCCCACCCCTTTTCAGAAAACACGAGGGCAAGGACTTGGTCACTTTTGCTACTGTGTCTCCTTGCATTTCATCAAATGAAATGACTGGAGTAATGAAGGGGAGAGAGGAGGAGGAAAGGAAGTGCGATGGGAACACAAAAAATCTAAGGAATGAGGGAAGAACTAGAGTGAAGAACATAGGAGTGAACCAAATGGAGAAGGTGACTCATTTTAGTCATGGGGAACGCATGTGTGAGGTCATATAATTGGGCCAAGCAGCATGATGAAACTGGGAGAGTATTTTAAACAATTGGATTCACTGTTAATGGCTAGGGAAGTGTGGCATGGCGAGCAAGAGAATTAGACAGCTGCTTGATCAAATGCTAGACCACCAGTTCTCAACCTGTGGGTCGTGACCCCTTTGGGAGTCAAACGACCCTTTCACGGGGGTCACCTAATACCATCGGAAAACACATATAAGATATTTACATTATGATTCATAACAGCAAAATTACTGTTATGAAGTAGCAACGAAAATAATATGGAGGTCACCACACCATGAGGAACTGTATTAAAGGGTCGTGGCATTAGGAAGGTTGAGAACCACTGTGCTAGACCTTCCTGTAACTAGCAGTAGGTCTTTAGGCTGGTTGCTCGTCATCTTTGTAAGATATGTGTGATAATAACCCATCCCTTTAGAGCTACTATGAGGGATAAATGAGGGGAATATGTAAAGTGTTTAGAAGGCCTGGCACATTGTAAACATGGTGTGAGTGTTAGCTATTATTATTACTGGCAACCAGAGGCTACTGAAAAATGTTATGCAAGGGACTGACCTGATAAGAACTATGTTTTATTAATTAAAGCCTTGCTATGGCTATTTGTGCATGTATGGAGAATGATGAGCAGGGAAAATAACTTCTGAAAAGGGCTTCATATGAAATATGAAACCTTTTTGAATTAAGAGTGATGATTACTCTTATTTTCATAAATGTTTACTGTGTAGTTTAAAATGAGTTGGATGGTTCAGTATGAAATAACACGAGTTTTTGCTTATGTGGTCACAGACCAATTTTGTGGATCAAAAACAACTTTTAAAGTACAGTAATAGAAAACGGAGTATAGCATTTGGGAAGGGTAACACTATTTCATGCCATTTCTGTTTTAATTATGTATATGAATATATCTTCACATGTGTATATATTACACTCACACTCATTGGTCAGCTTGTAAAATGTATTTCTGAGCATGAATGGAACATGGTTCCACAAATTTGAGGAACACTGCTCTGTGGGGCCTGTTCTGATTCTTGTTCTACGAACTAGCAGTGTCACCTGGGTGAGTCCTTTCCAGGATCTTTAAGGCACTTAATGGCTCCAGAAAATTATGACTCTAAATAATCGGTTCCCAAGTGGTGGTACGCGCACCCCTGGGGGAACATGCTGGGCCATTCAGGGATATGCGAAAAATAATCAGTAGTGGTGAAAAAACAAGTAAAATAAAAAAATGCAAAGCGTTAGTTATGGAACAATAAATGTTAAGTTTGAATCACTTTAATGGAGACACTTCAAAATTAGATCGTATTAGCGAATGGTGATTGGTGAGGGCGTGGCTATGAACCCTTCCCCCAAACTGCTCTTCTACCAATCATTACGTACAGTTTCAGAACAACCCATTTGCGATATTTCTAGAACTTCCCCAAACATATAAATACATCAGTAGCTAGACTGATCAGTTTAGTTATTGACTAAGTAAAAGTAAGTGTGTTGTCTTTGTGATTCTTTTCAAGTAGTTTGTTAATTTAATGTTTAAATACTTTATTCTCATAGATATTTCTGTTACGAATATAAAATCAAATCTCTGGTTTCTACTTTTAGTGTAGCAATTTTTCTCCTATTACCTCATTTCCACTATTTTACATTAAGATAGGCACTAAACAAAAATGTCAGAATTTAAAAACAGCTGTTTTAAAAACAAGGGGTACAATTTATAGAAATGGATTTAGGGGTTCTTGGTGGTGGTATGGCTAGGCTTTGGTGCTTTCACCACCGCAGCCTGGGTTCAATTCCCAGCCAGGGAACTACAAAAAAAAAAAGAAAGAAAGAAAGAAAGAAAAGAAATGAGTTTAAAAGGTGTACACAAGTGAAAAAGGTTGGGAACCAGGAACCACTGCTCTAGATGTAGGCAACCCTCCCTGTTTGGGTATGTGGGCAAATGTCTTGCTGTGATATAGAGAGTTAAAGGGCAAAACCCAATCACTCTTTAAGGGACAGCCCCAAGAAAGCAATTGGCGAGGTACAAGCCCAAGCCATAGCAGAACAGCTGCAGGAGGCTGATTCCAAATTCCAAAGTACCTTGTGTTTCCAAGTTAGGGAGTGGGAAGAAGGATGGGGAGGTGGGAATTGTTTATTTCCGTAGTGCCACCCACCTCTGCTGCCTTTCAGAGTCATGGAGAGTCACATTGACAAGCTGCCCCCTGCCCACTCTGGCCCCTTTTGACTGCCAGTTACAGAATTAGCTGAGGAGAACCGTGAGAGCTGGTGTGTACATGAGAAGATTAGAGGTCCCCACATGCCCGAAGGTCATCTCTGCAGAACTTTGCCAGAAGTTGCCTGGCAGATCAGCTGCTCCATGGGTAGAGGTGAGGATTGACTCTAGCTAATTATATGTATATAGCAATTTAACGAATACCAATGATGCTACACACCCCTTTTGTCAGTGGCAGCATGCCATTGGCACTAGCCCACCTATTACTTTTGCTCTAATAAATCTAATTCTCTGAAGGAGGTAAGACAGCTGGGAGTCAGAACTGTGAGGAACTGGAATAGTAGTGGCTGGACACTTTCTGTTCTTTGAATTGTGCTATGTGGTAAGCAATCATGTAGAAATCACAGTGGATTGAATAGCATACTTCCAGGCACTGAGGGCCTGGGATCAGGCGGTGGTTGTACTCCAGGACTTTGCCACTTCTCTTAACAGTTTATTCTTTGTTCTGACTATTTTTACTCACTTGAAACATCATCCTTCTTGCATTCCCACAGTGCATACATCTGGTGTTTTGAATGTGTAGTTTCAGATTTACAGCATGTTGGCAAGCATTCATTTTGGTGCAAAAGGCTATTAGTAATGTCAACATTACAACAAATACTTCCCTCTGGTGAAATAAAATCACTTTTAAAAAAGACATTTTTTTGAAGTCATAATTGTAATGTAAATCTGTACCATGATGTAGGGCAGTGTGTTCAAAAGAAGTCATAAAGAAGTACAATTTGTTATCTTCCACCCCCACTTTTAACAACAAGAAACCACCTTGTCATTAGGAAAGGTTAAGGAATGAGACATCTATTAATACAAAACATTTTGGGTTTTTTTGTGTTTTTTTTGTTGTTTTTTTTTTTTTTGGTATGTGGGTAGCTCCCTTACCGGGAATCGAACCCAGGCCGCAGCACAGACAGCGCCAGCACCGAAGCCTTAAGCCTCTACACCATCAGGGAACTCCCAATACAAAACATTTTGGCATGTAGTTTGGGCTAAGGAGCTTCTTAGCTTTTTAAATAAGGAACATATTTGGCTCTATTCCTACTATTGATAAAAATTAAATGTTTTTAATTTCAGCCATGGAAATCAATATCTTGGTTTTATCTATCAATACCAATTTTATTACATGAAGGAAGAAGAGGAAAAAGAAGACAAATTTATTTCCACCGCCTTCTACTTCCCTAGCCCTTCTGCCAGCAGTCTAGAGGCAGTTAGAGGGCAAAGAAAGATATTCAGAAGAACAGCAGTAAGTGTTCATCCTGAAGGTTGTGGGTAGCCTTTGGCAGATAAGGAGAGAAGCAGGGAAGTTCAAGATTTGAGTAGCACCTGGCATCAACCTAGCCTTCACTGCATACCCTCTGTACCATGTGCAAACATTTAATGTATTTAAGTCCTAAACAATAGCAATAAAACTAAAGTCCCCTAATATTTGGACTAAATCTTCATTTTCTTATTTGGGAACACCAAATTTTCTTAAAAATAATAAAAGCAAAGAAAATAGGGTATGTGTTTTGATGCTTACCAAAAGGAAATATCAAAACATCCTTGTGATAATACCACATCCTTGTGTAAGTACTTTCAAAGCCACAAATTTAGCATTAAAGAAAGGTTTGAGTAGAAATGCACATTAGGTGGGTAATGGTTAATAGAAATAGAAACTAAGCTTGTATAAGTTCTTCTTGGAACTCAAGAAAATGTTTATCTTTTCTAACATACTGGTTGGTATGAATTCTTTCCTCAGTTAATTAGAACAACTATTTTATCCTTAATCTTGTAAAAAAAAAAATAGCCTAGGTTCTTGGCATAACTTTTTACTCTCTTCCTCATAAGGTTTTCATTTTATGAAATTGTTGTGGTTTTTTTGTTGTTGTTTTTGGTAGCTCCCTGGCTGGGAATTGAACCCAGGCCGCAGCATGAAATTTTTAATTTAACTTATTTAATGTTTTTCTTAAATTCAAGAGATATGTAGGAAAAAAATAGATGTGAAAATTTTTTTTCTGATTATAAAAGTAATATACAAAAAATGAGCAATTACAAAAAAGAATAAAGCAAAACTGCTAACATTGGATTTATTTCCTTTTTTCCTAAGAAACATACATTACATGATGTTCTACTGTGTAGATAACATTATAATTTAAACAATCTATTAGTAAAATTTAGGATACATTCTCTTTCTCTTCTTAGAAACAGTGTTGTAGCAAACATGCATATGCATACGAGGGCTGTTGGGAAAGTATCCAACCATGTAATACGAAAAATAGAGACATTTATGGCTGGATTTTTTTCCAGACAGCCCTCGTAGATGTCCTATCTTTTTCTTAAGATAAATTCAAAAGATATACATACAAGCATTTTGATACATATTGCCAAATTGTCCTTCAGAAAAATTCTATGCTCCTCCTAACAATGTATGACAACCTCTCTCTGCATGGTCTCAGCAATATTTACTTAATATTTTTCCCTTATACGTGTTTCCTGTTTCCTATTTGAAGTAGTTTATCTTCTCGTGAGCCAGAGCTCTCAGAACTGTGGCGTGTAGTCAGCCATGCTTCTTTTGAACAACAGACATTTCCTTCTTTGTTGTGTATGGTAGGAGGCCTTGGATTTGCCCACCTTCCTCTGTAATAAGAAAGCCCATATTTCACAGATCTGCTATTCATTTATTTAATATTAAATATTAATTGGCCCCAACTGTCTGCTAGGCCCTTGGGCCATGTGATAGGGATATAGTGGGAAGCAAAACAACCTCTGCTTTCAGGAAGTTTACATTCTAATGGGTTGTTTTATAAGGCCTTCTTGTCCATCTTTACCATTTGGTGGTGGGGGAAGATACAAGTATATCTTTCTAACTTGGCATGTGTTTGATTTTGGAATTCAATTTTTTTTTTTTTTTTTGGTCCATTTGTATTTCTTCTACTTTTTAATATGACCAATCTTGGTCTTTTCCTTCTTTTTCATTTGTCAGCATTAATCACATTCATCCTTTGCCATTGTGTCAATCACCAGGGCCCCTGTCCGTCCTTGCTGACTGGGCCCTGACTTTGTTCTTATGCTGGACGACCATGATTAGTGGAGCCAGATTCAGTGACTGGGCTTTTAGGAAAAAAACAGAGAACAGTGTGCTAAGCCCCAGCTCTGGCACTGACTCCCATGTAATCTCATAAGTACACAGATTATTCTCGCTGTGCCTCCATTTGCTCACCTGTAAATTAAAGGGTCTGGATAAGACAATTTTTTTAGGTTCCTTCTAGCTTAGATGATCTGTGATATTATGGATTTAAAAGGACAGAAGCAAACCCAACAATAAGTATTGAATATTTACAATGCAACGTACTATGCTAGGCATTGAGTATACATAGTAAAATAAGATGCTATCATTGCTTTTAAAGGATTTGTGGGCTAGTAGGTGAAAGTAGGTGTGCAAACCAAAAATAATCTATGAGGATGGATTTTTCAATGCAGAGCAGTAGGGCAATGGGATAATTAGTTATTGATAGATTTTTAAATATAGCTATCTTATACTATTCACAAAATTGAATCCATGTGGGACTAAAGACATGCATGAGCAACAAAACTTAGAAGATCATATAAGAGTGTCTTAATACAGGGATATAAAGTACAGCATAGGGAATATAGTCAATAATATTGTAACAACTATGTATAGTGTAAAAATAGAATGTCTTCATAACATTTAGGTATGGAAGCATTCCTTCAAACAAAAGAAGCACAAGTCAAAAAGGAAAAGATAGATGTGACCATTAACATCACTTACTTCTGTTTATCAAAAGATGCTATAATAAAAGAGTATCCAAAACCAGGAGAAGATATTTGTAACACATAACATTGACAAAAGACTAATATCTATAACATATAAAGATGTTCTGCATGTAAAGAAAAAAAATGGGGAGTTCCCTGATAGTGTAGCGGCTTAAGGCTTCGGCACTGGTGCTGTCAGCATTGCGGCCTGGGTTCGATTCCCAGCCAGGGAGCTACCCACATACCAAAAAGCAAAAAAAAAAAAAAAGAAAGAAAAGAAAAAAATGACTTGGAAAAACTGAACAAATGACATGAATAGACATTTCACAGAAGAGGAAACATGAATGACCAATAAGCGTGTGGAAAGTTGTTCAACCTCATTAATAACCAGGGAAATTAAATTACATATATATATTTTTTTCATTGAGATGCTTTTTACACCATTGTATTGGCAAGAATTAAAACGATAGCACCAAGTATAGAGAGGATATGGAGTAACAGGAGCTCATTCAGGGAGGAGACAATACAAAGTGATTTAACACTTGGCAAGCAGGTTGCCTCTGTCTTACAAAGTTGAGGACATGTAAACTCCATGGCACAGCAGTTCCACTCCTGGGTGTATGCCCTGTAGATATTTTGCAAATGTGCGTAAGGAGACATGAACAAGAATGCTCATAGCATCATTGTTCCTGAAAACAACAATGAACAACTCACATGTTCACAGGAGAATAAAGAAAGAATATTTACATAACAGTGAAAATAATCTGGAACTACAGGCATTAATATGGGTGAATTTCACAAACATTTTGAGCTAAAAGTTATAGGAGAATACATGTAGTATTATATCATTTATATAAAGTCCAAAAATATACAGAACTAACACTGAAAGTCATAGCTGAACCTAGCCGACCTTAACCATGCCCAGAATACTTTTCATCAGAAGCAGGAGACACAGATGGGTATTTGGTAGACATGATGGGATGCAAAAACACAAAACATAGTATTTAAAATCACTGGCAACACCGTACACTGTGGGGTATCAGTCGTTCAAGTTCACCCTTGTGAGCAGGTGGCTGACTGGTGTGGCTCCCTGCTGCTGCCCAGCATTGTGAGAGTATCTTACTGGGAGTTCCCTGATGGTGTAGTGGCTTAAGGCTTTGGTGCTGGCGCTGTCAGCGCTGCGGCCTGGGTTCGATTCCCAGTCAGGGAGCTACCCACATACCAAAAAGCAAAAAAAAAAAAAAAAAAAAGGAGAGTATCTTACCACTTATCACTACCCCCAGAAAAAATCAAAATTCAGAACTCAAAGTATGGTTTCTACATAATGCATATCACTTTCGCTGCAATGTTGAAAAATCGTAAGTTGAACCATTTTAAGTCCAGAACCATCTGTGTTTATCTTCTTACCTGTTCGATATTTGGGTTGTTTTCCAATTTGGGCTATTATGAATAAATCTTCTATGAACACTGTAGGGATTGAATGTTTATGTCCCCCTAAAATTAATATGTTGAAACCCTCACCTGCAGTGTGGCCATATTTTGAAATGGGACCTCAGGAATGATTACGTTTTAATGAGATTGTAAGAGTGAGACCCTGATCAGATAGAATCAGCATGCTAATAAGAAACATCAGAAAGCTTGCTTTTTCTCCCTCTTTGCACGTGAGCAGAGGAAAGGCCATGTGAGGACACAGGGAGAAGGTGCCATCTGCAACCCAAGGGGGGAGCTCTCACCAGACGCCAACCTTGCTGGCACCTTGATCTTGAACTTCCAGTCTCCACAACTGAGAAAATAAATCTGTGTTGTATAAGCCACTCAGTCTAAGGTATTTTGTTACAGCAGCTTGAGCAGACTAATACAAACAACATTTTAAGGAATTCCTTTCCTGCTTAAATTAGCCAGAGTTGGTTTCTGTTGCTTGTTAAAGTTAAAAGACCATGACTGAAATGGTCTGTATGACTGGAATTTTGGAAGTAGTGGTGCAAGGATAAAAGATAGGGCTGCTGAGAAAGGCCATAGATCTCCTTTGTGCTATACCAAGAAAGCAATGGTAAAAATACCACAGTATTCTGAGCCAAGGAGTGATGTGACCAGATTAGCTATTTAGGAAGATAATTTTTAGTAGTAGTACAGAGAAAAATTGGCTAGACTGTGGCAGTATATTAGTTTACTAGGACTCCCATAACAAAATAACACAGCTGGGTTGTTAAACAACAGAAATTATGGTTCTGGGGGTTGGAAGTCCAAGATCAAGGTGTGAGCATGTTTGTTTTTTTCCTGAGGCTTCTCTCTGTGGCTTGCAGAGGACCTCCTCTCAGTGTCCTGACATGGTCTTTTTTCTGTGGGCACTTGCATCTCTAGAATCTCTTCCTCCTCTTAAAGGATACCAGTCATATTATATTATGGCCCCACCTTTATGACCTCATTTAACCTCAATTACCTCCCTACAGCCCCTATTTCCAAATACAGTAACTTTGTGGGTACTGGAGGTTAGGGCTTCAACATATAAATTTTGGGAACACAACTCAGCCCATAACAGGCAAGGAGCCCAGTTAGGATGCTTTTTGGAATAATTTAGGCAAGAGGTATTGAAGGCCCGAACCAAGGCAGTGGCTGAGGTTTGGAACGTGGGCACAAATTCAAGAGCTGTCACATGGGAACCAGTTAACAGGATCTGAGGATCAATTGAATATGAGGGTTATGGGAGAGGAAGACTCCAGGAAAGCTCTCAAAGATAGACCATAACCAAACCAAGAAGTTAGGAAGCATGCTCAGTGACCTTGGTGTTTTGGACATTTGGAGATTAGAGTTGGGCAGGAAGTCTTTTTACTATGTACTAAAGGCAGGAAGGTGGGGAGGGGGTGGAAGGGAAAGCAGTAGAGCGTTCACTGAAGTACAGACCCAACAATCAGGGACTGAGAATCAAGCTGTGGTCTAGGCACCTTTAGCCTAAATCTACCTTTTCACCTCAAACCCTTGTCTTATTAGATATTATGTTATAAAATGTTATGTTCTGAATGTTGAAAATATCATATATTTCAATTTCAACTCAACCTATATTTAGTGAGCACCTACTACATTGCTGGTGTCTGTGCCAGGTCCTGGTGTTATAAAATGAACACTAGCTAGCTTTTATTGAGTTTCAATTAGGAAGCTATGTATCAGAATCATCTGTGGGACTTATGTATACACCCCACCTCTGGTAAATCTGATTTAGTAGGTGGAGCCCAAAAATCTATATTGAAACATACAAACAACAACAACAAACAACAAAACAAAAGACAAAACAAAAACAAAAACTCAACAGGGGATCCTGTTGTACAGCCAGGATGAAAAATTACTAATGAGTCAGGCATTATTATGCACTTTTATGTATGTCTTATTTAGTTGTAGCAATCACCCTAACATACAAATACCATTATCTGAGCTCATAACCTGGTGGGGAAATTCATGCATGTGCGCAGTAATCATGGGGATTTGAATAAGAAAATATTAATATCATGTGAGGAGAAAAATACATCTTTTTAGTCAGTATTTATCAGATACTTAATAAATGCCAGGCCTCGGGCTAAGTTCTAGATCTACAAAGATGAACATAATGTCACCACTCAGAAACTCCAAGTTTGGGAATAGGTTATAAAAATCTCAAATTATAACACTGAACTGAACTCTATTCCAATAGAGTTACTCACAACAGGTGATAGAACAACCAGCGCACAAAGGAGAAGTCACGTCAGTGTAACGGCAAAGTACCTGAAGAGACCGCATTGAAGCCTAGTGTTAAATAATGAATTGGAGCTCGCCAGGCGTACAAAGGGAGAAGGCCCGTTCAGGAGAGGAGGCCTCAGGTACCAGAGTGGGACTGAGAAAGCACACACGGAAGCAGCTGAGAGAATTCCTTCATGGATGGACGAACGTGTTTGGAGCACAGAGACTGGCAGCAAGGAAGGTAGTAAAGGTTGGCAGGTGCTGGATATTGAAGGGATTTTATTTATGAAATTAAGGCATTTGGAATCTATCCTATAGATCTGTGATTTTCAAATTCTACTCAGTGGAGCTGTGAGTACTCCCTAGAGTCCACTAGCGGGTTATCTGGAAATGGGGAGTGGGGCAGGGTGGCCAGTCTCTGGGTCTCCCACCCTGTTTGAGTCACACCATCTATTTGATGGTGGGCATTGGTGAAAGACTTTTTCTTTTAAACAAAGCGTTCCATAATTTTTTTTTTTTAATTTGCGAGGGGGAGGGAGTGTGTGTGGGTAGTTCCCCGCCGGGAATCAAACCCAGGCCGCAGCAGTGACCGCGCCAGCGCGGAAGCCCTAAGCCACTACACCACCAGGGAACTCCCGGGTTCCATAATTAAGGAAAGATTTTAAAAACATAGCTCTAAGTGATATTAAGTCTTTGAAGAATTTTAAGTAGGAGAGTGTTGTGAGTTTCCAAGGGGAAAATAGTTACCAATAGTGTCAAGTACTGAAGAGATGTCAGGAAAAAGAAGTACTGAAAAGTATCCTTTGGTTTGGCAATTGGAATGTGATGTTATTGAAAACAGTTGATGAAAGTGTGTAGGGAGGGAGTGGAGAATAGAATGCAGTAGATAGTGAAACGAATAGGAGGAGAGAATGTAGAGACTGCGCACTTAAGAGTTTTAGATGGAAAGCAATGGTGGGATATTTGGCAAATGCCAAAGGGAATTTTCCCAACTCATAAGTTAGTCTCCCTTGCTAACTGATCATCCATCCACATGATCATAGGAGTGGGCATCTTGAAGCTATGTTTGTACCTGACTGACCCGTTGGCTGTAGCTGATTGGCCCTTGATGGGGTGTATCATCCACACTGGGCCAATCAATACTCCCCCCCACAAAAAAAAAATTAGAATTTGGTTCAACAGTGAAAACCCCTTCTTAAGAGCTGGGCCTGGAGAAGCAAATGAAGTGAGCTTCAGGTGTGCAGAACAAAGCAGATGTGTATAAAGGACAGAGGGTAGGGAGCATCTAGGCTTTACGGGCTCTTGTTCAAAATCCTTTTCAAGATCCATGGAAATGGGGAGTCCCCTGATGGTGCAGTGGTTTAAGGCTTCGGCGCTGGCACTGTCAACGCTGCGGACGGGGTTCAATTCCCAGCCAGGGAACTACCCACATACCAAAAACAAAAAACAAAACAAACAAACAAACAAAAAGATCCATGGAAAGCTTGCCATCTCATTCTGGGTGAAACCATCCTATTTTATCATGAACTTTTTATTGTTTGACTCATTCAAATAATTTCTCTTACAACAAAAATGATCCTTTGTAATACAGAGGGTGAATCCTTTTATTTCTTTCTCTTCGAAGAGAAAAGAAAGATCAGTTGAGAGAAAGGTTGAGGATGCAGAGAGAAAGAGTAGATAATGGATAGAGCCATTTTCCAAGAATGAAAGGGGTATGGTCTGGAGCTCAAGGACGAGGTGCCCTTTCCTCTCAGATAGGTGGGTAAGGAAGAAGTAGGGAAGAATATAGCAGTGTGTAGGTTGGGACTACAAAAACTGTCCCTACCTAGTGACTCCTATTTTCTTTGTGAAGAGCAAAATTATTTACAGATCATGAGATGAGTGGGCCATAGCTTGGATGGCAAAGTTTGGGAACAGCCACTGTTCCAATGGCCCAGGGATCGGCCACAGATAAATAATAGAAAGACAGTTGAAAATTCTAAGTGTGTAGTATCCAGGTCTTGTATCACTTTGATACCCAAAGTATCAGCCCTAAACACTTTCAACTCTTGCCTATTCAGCCCCCTTTAAAATACAAATCAGAGAACACCACACTCCCCTGCTGAAAATTTTCCAATGGCTCCCACTGCTTTAAGATATAAACTGTCTCTAGTGTTGCTCAGCAACTAGGGGGTGGGGGACATGAAAGAAATCTTTGGATTCATCCAGTGCTGGGTGTGTGACAGACACTGCCAGGGAATGACCTAGGGAAAGGTATGAAGGTGTTGTAGAGTGTTGTTGAAGTGGTAGAGGAAGCAT
Source organism: Lyroderma lyra (assembly GCA_004026885.1). Classification (NCBI taxonomy): domain Eukaryota; kingdom Metazoa; phylum Chordata; class Mammalia; order Chiroptera; family Megadermatidae; genus Lyroderma; species Lyroderma lyra. The sequence continues at coordinate 60,517 of PVJL010008779.1, forward strand.
GACAGGTCATATCAACAGCCAGGGAATAAAAAAAAGTCCTGGGGGGTTTGAGGGTGGTGAAGTGAATGTATGGGAGTGAGATAGCAGGAACTATTCAGGGTTGAGTTTGTGCATGGAATGTTTTGGGTGAGACAAGTTTTAAAGTGGGAACATTTAAGGATTTCCTAAAGTGACATATTTTGAGACAAAGAGTTAAACTTCCTTCTCTCTATGGCAATGGCACCACCTCCCACTATTAACCCAAACCTGAAACCTGGAGTCACCCTAGAGTTTAGTTTTTTGTCCCCCTTGCATTATTCAGTTGGCCCTCAGATTCTTTCCATTGTATTTCTTTTTTTTTTTTCTTTTTATTTTTGGTATGTGGCTAGTTCCCCAGCCGGGAATCGAACCCAGGCCGCAGCGCCGACAGCGCCAGCGCCGAAGCCTTAAGCCACTACACCATCAGGGAACTCCCTGTATTTCTTAAATAGCTCTTAATTGCAGTTGCCTTAGCTGAAAACTTCAAAATTGCTATAGCATTTAGTCTCAATCCTGATAGTCCCATACTCTTGCCCCATTCTCTTTTAAAATTCAAATCAGATCATCACGTCACTTCCAGGCTTAAATTCTTCCAATGGCTTCCCATTGCCTTAAGATACAAATTCCTAGCATGGCAGGCCAGGTCCTTTGTAAGGGGTCACTCTTTACCTCTGCTTAGCCACATAGTTCTCTGTGATTAAAGGTCCTTGGAAAGACCTTCCTCACCTTCTCTTGGATCTTACTTTTTCAAGATTCCTCATATTTACAGAAATATGAGAACCCTTACTGCCTTCCCAGGAGAAATGACTGTCAGAGTATGAGTATCTTCTTATGCATACTCCTGGCCCAGAATTTATCTTGTACTTCCCCTTCTGGTATGAAAGTTCTAGAAGGGAAACTGTTTATTTCACCTGTAAACCTACCATAGGGACTGGCCAGAGTACATGCTCAGTGGATATTATCGAATGAAAATGCTATAGAGGAAGTTCCCTCATATATATATATATATATATATATATATATATATATATATAAAGTGAATGTTGAAAGTACCTTAACTGATGGCAGGAGTTGGGGTGAAGAACTGTGAATCAGAGGGCAAAGCTCTGGATGAATGAATAGCTGTGTTTTATGGGGTCCAGCCATCAACACTCTCTTAGGGAAACTGCCTTCTCACCAGTGAGCTGTCCAGCAGCACCATTCTCAATGCCTATTCCTGTACAAATGATAAAGTTGAGTGATCACACCCCTCTATTGGGCTTGCCAGAGACCTGTGTTGAAAAGATGAACTGGATTAATCTGATTTTCTCTTGGGATCTGGGGATTGGGAGACAGATTAAAGTGAAAAGCTCCAGGATCACAGGCTAAAAGGATACATCAAGAATTGACAAGAAATATATAACGGAAGTTGCAGAGTGGCCCTGAAACTTATTTTTATGACCTGTGACATTTTGGGATACCACTTTTAATATTTCTTAATTTAGGACATATCTGACTATTGACACTGTAATGCTTGCTCTACCATGGGGCAGAGAAGAAAAATTGTTGACAGTGTTATCATTAACAAGGTATATGTAAATTTAGTCATCACAGAAAGATGTCCATATGATAATTGGCTCAGTTATAATATTTACATTGATGGTGTCATGAAGTTGAATTTTAATTTCCCAAGTGTCACTTTAGGCATCTTCCAAAAGGTAACACTATGTTGAAACACTGAAACAAGTTATTATATATATACAGATAAATTGTCTTAAATCAGGAATGCAATTAAATGTAGGACTGGGCAACTTTATTTCTAAATATGACATAGAAGTAACAAATTTAGAAGAAGTTGGCTTAACTCACTCAAGTACTTAACATTTAACTGTCAATAGTTTCTAGTTATCAAAAGAATCTGTGTAGATTCCAGGAATACACGTATCAATTTAAAAAAAGAAAATAAGTTTATAACCAAAAGATAAACATTTCTTTGAAATGTCTCAAAATTTTACTGTTAATTTTTAAAGGTGCCTAACAGATCAAGATATGACAAGTTATGAAAACCAACAAGCTACCCTGCTATACTGAGCCAGATGGTCAAAGGGTTATGTAAGACCTTAGGCAGTAGCAGTGAGGAGGCTTAAATTTAACAGGTGATTATGGCACTGAAGAAGAAAGTGGTACAATTATGGTAACAGTTAATAGCTACTGAATGATTATTATGTGGCACTCTGTTAAGTACCTTTAGTGGTCCTATCTGCTTCAGCCTCAGGTCAATTCTATCAGATCAAGTGGTGGTATTTTATTTTACAGTGAGAAAGCTAGGAGGTACATACAGGGATTTTGCCTCTATGGACTCTCATTCAGAGCCACTGTGCTGTTAGAGCACCCTACCTGTGCATTTTGATGGATACACCTGTGCTTTTTGGGTTAAAAAATGTACATTTAAATATAATGTATCCATGGTGCAGGTGTTGCAAGTTGGAGTGAGCCTGCTTTTCAGAACTCGGTCATCTTAGAACTGGAGGAATAAGGTGTCAGGAGGAGGAATGTCTTTCTGTAGTTTTGAGAATGGTTCCTGCACAGGAGACACCCTACCTCTCATACCTGTCCCTCTTTTAATGCCCATCCCGAATGCCAGCTCCTTCAGAAAGCAGTCTCTGGTTACATAAAAAGAAATACATAGAAGATATCTCCAAATTATTAAGGAATGAAGCCAATATCTGGAAGACGAATTTTATCATTAATCCTTTTGCTGCGACGTTCAGATATAGCCGAATGAATATTTCTATCTGCTGACTGCAGCGTTGGAGTTTACCCAACGAGCTCAAAAATATCAGTTATTCAGTGTGAAACTGTGTCAAAGAC
>PVJL010008780.1:0-63486 GCA_004026885.1 Lyroderma lyra
TTGTTAGACTTATTGGGGTGACATCTGTTAGCAAGGATTACATAGGTTTCAGGCATACAATTCCACAGTGCATTGTCAACTTGATGCATAATAAGTTCACCACCTAATGTGACCCCTCTTTCCATCCCCTTATATTTAGCTTCCCCCCCTCCTCTTGAGCAGCTTTAATTTTTAAGGAATTCATCCTGTCTGTTGGGTTCTTCCTCTTTGACATGAGGGTGTTATGTTCAGCAGAGCTCAGGAGCCCTGATTAGTATTTTTGTAGTGTCTTGCTGTAGGGCAGACACTAGGTGGCTCTGGGGGCCAAATTTTGGTAGAGAGGGGGGTTGTTTATTTCTTATTTCTGGTCTCCTGCCACGTTTGGAGGCGGTGCGCATCTATACGGAGTCCCTCTGCTTCCTGCAGTTAGTTAGGTGGTTGGGGAGGCTGTAGAAGAGGGGAGAGGCCAACAAAAAGTGCGCTGGGGCAGCTCCACCTTCTGTCCTATGCTAGGGAAGCTGGGTGATGCTGGCCAAGGCTGTTCTTGCTGGCTGGGGTGAATGTTATCAAATCCGCCTTTCTTCCTGGGCCTGCTCCAGCAACCACCTGTTGGGGCAGAGTCTAAAGGCTCGCACTGCTTGTAGGCTCCAGGGACATGCATGCACGCGCATGCACCACCAGTCCAAAGCTGTGGGCCTGACCTTAGGCAGTATGAAAGCAGCTGGTTTGCCTCCGCAGTGGGCCAGGAACAGGAACTGCTGCCCTGCATAGGATCCGTTCGCACTTGTGCTATGGGTTGTGAGGGCGTGGGAGCCGAGGTGCTGTCTCTGGGGACCCACCTCAGCTTGTGGCTATTCAGAGTCCTCACTCAGCCCTCTTGTTACTCAAAAGCTTCAGAGGCTGGCTCCCAACCTCTGTCCCTAACACACCGCTCTAAGGCCCAGCTCCCCCATGGTCTCCCACCATTCTGCCACTTTGCTGGCTTTTATTCTTGTCGCCTCTTGGCCTCTTCCCCCTCACATGCACTGTACTGCTCCAGGATAGTCATCAGTGATCGGGTCCTGTCATGATCCATCTCTGCTCCCTCCCCTCTCTCCCACTCGCCCCCTTCTCTCCAACTTTCAGGTGTTTACTTGCAATGCATGGATTTCTCAGCTACCATTGTGCCTGTAACTCAGGGTTCTCTTTCTTGGCTCCTAGACGGCCATTCAATTTTGTTTTCTTGGAGAGGCTTTAGGGACCTCCTCTCCAGTCACCATCTTGCCCTCCCTCCCTCAATAAAAGTTTTTTAAGGTAAGATTAATTTTAGTGATATGCTTGATTTAACCCAATATACACAAAATATTATTTCAACACATATAATAAATATACAGACTTGTTTGTTAATGGGATACTTCATATTTTTTCATTCTGTGTCTTCAGAATCTAATGTGTATTTTATACTGATAGAATATCTTGATTTTGATAACAAATTGCTATTGAAAATACTTTCTTTTTTTTAGAATTCATGGCATTTGTTTGTATACATGACTTGTTTGACACATAAGTTTTCTAATAATTTAATCAGGCATAGGTTTTTAAATTTAAATGAAACTAAAAATTCAGTATCTATAATGCTAGCCACATTGAAGCATCTAATAGCTATATGAGGATAACAGCTACTGATTTGGACAGCATAGTCCTAGACCTAATTTCAAGTTTATGGGACTTCCAAGGAACAAAGGCAAGGGAGAAAAACAGTCAGACACATCTGGAATATGGGGCACTCTGCAAGTGGCTTAAATTCTTAAAAACTCAGTGGCATGTGACAGACATAAAGTGAGGAACTGTTCTAGATTAAAATAATCTAAAGAAGCATTAAAAATAAACAAATGTATGAATCTTGACTGGATCTTGATTTAAAGTGAACTGTGAAAGACATTCTTGAGACAACAGAATACAAACAGGATATTAGATGATGTAATGGAATTATTATTATTTATTATGTATAAGTGGAATTGTGATGTGTGGATGTGTATGGATTGTGTGTATGCATACATCTTCAGAGAGAGAGAGAGAAAGAAGGGGGATGGGAGGAAGTAAATATTGCAAATTACTAATAACTGTTGAATCTGATTACATGGTATATGAATGTTCATTGACTAATTAGTCTTCAATTTTCTTGTATGTTTGAACTGTCTCAGGGTAAAGATAAAGAAAATCTGCTAAATCTGATAAAAGATCCATGGCCAAACATCATTATTAAAATAAAAATTTGCTTGAAGTCCAATCAACTCATTTGCCACAATTTGGACAGTAGCTATTCATGTTCCAGATGATAGCACGACCCTCAGTGGGCCCAAAACTCTGCAATGCTAAACACAGTATGAGACCAAACTAACAGTACATGTGGGATTTCATCAACTCAACTACACCCCTGAAAATAGATGTTTTCATTCGAGAAACACTGACTGAGCATCCACTATGTCTTTGGCACTGTGCAAGATGTTGAAAATACAAAAATAAAAGACGTGGTTCCTGTCATCAGAGTACAGCAATGGAGACAGATAGTAAGTCAGGATTAGACACATTTGTTGTGCCTTTTCCTTTTTGACCATCTCCCTGGAATGTGACCTAAATTTCGTCTAACCTCTTGGCTTCCAAAGACCTGAAAAAGTAGCTTCAACTCTTTGGTTCTCAACATGCAATAAAAGGATAAAGTTGGGGACATTTTGCTGAGTGCAAGAGGTTACCTACATACAGAAGGAGAGTGCTCTGTGATTTCATTTATGTGAAGTTCTACATCAGGCAAAACTAACCTATAATGGGAAAAAAAATCACACCCCAGCTGCCCCTGTGGAGAAGGAGCAGGGATAGCCTGGGATGGGATTTCGAACAATATTCTGGGAAAATTAAAATTTCATATTGTGTTACATGTGAGTCACACAAAGTATCCATTTGTCAAAACTCTATAGTTAATTTTTTGCATTTCAATGTATATACATTTTACCCATGAAATTTAAAATTAAGTCATAGTAATAATCCAGTGGGATATGGGTCTATAGGAGAGCTGTCCCAGGATCTCCAGCCAAAGTTCTGGGGATGGTTGAACAGGCATGTATTTAAGCCCAACCCCACCAGAGCATAACCAGCCTCCAACTTCATTAAAATCAGCACCAGTCATGCTACACAGATCACAGTAATACCAAGCAGTCTACACGGGACTGTGCGCATGTGATTTCTAAATCTATCGAAAATAAACTTTCCTGTCCTACTACAGTCTTCCCTTCCAAGGCCTTATATTTGTAGATATTTGTAGATTATTTTTTGGTTCTGCACACTATGTTTACACGTGGGTGTAAAAATATACATTATGAGTAGCTGAATACTATGTACTTGCCCTAAGGAAACTCACAAGTTTGGAGGGAGAAAGAGAAATATAGCCTAGTAAATAAAATAGCACAGGGAAGGTATATGAAATGTAAGAAGTTATACGTGAATATTATGAGAACATAATAGAAAGTGTAGAGGATAACAGGAAGAACTTCTAAGACCAACTTAACCTCTGGAGGATGGATAGGAATTGGGCAGAGAGCAATAAGTTCTAAAGACTACTCAAAATAGAGAAAATAGTATATGCAAAGACACAGGTGTGTGAAAGCCATGTATTTTTGGTTTTTTGGTTTTTTGGTTTTTTCTGAATGACTGCAAGGAATGTGCTGAGTGGCATGCTAGGGAAATGGAAGACAACACCTACAGATTAGCCAAAAAGCAAAGAACAAAGGAGAACTGGGCACAGAGGAAGTGAGAGGTCGATTGGGAAGGGTGTTACATCACCATCAAAAAGCATGGTCTTGTGTGCAAAGGGAACTCAGGACAGACTCAGAGGTGAGAGTCCATGAGCACCTGCATTTTAGAAACAAAATCACAGCAGCACCACCGAGGACAAAGTGAGTTAGGTGAACAAATTTGGATTCCAGACAGGAGTCTATTGCTCCATTTAATACATAAATCAGTGATGTAATGTCCAGCCATGTTTATCTTACAAAAATCAAAGTGTTTATTAGGATGGGAGTTGACCTTCATCAGCATGCCAATAATGAACCTTAGCAGGCAGCCGAGAGTGTGAGCTGTCTCTTTTTGCCTCGGTTGTGATTTTTAATCCTAAAAAATGACTGTAATACATAGTGTTTCTACATCACCCTACCTTACGTTGTATGGCTCCCATTCTGACAGATTTCACGTCCACAGACTGGTAAGTCAGCCACAGGCCCGTGTTCACATGCTGTATGAAGCACACTGAGTCTCCATACTTTATCTCAGAGGTTCCCATGCCATCGACTTCTTTTCTCACCCCTGTGTCCAATTTTTCCTAAGGAGGAAAAAAGACAAGCGAAAGTTTTAGAAGTGCTAGTTTAAATCAAAAGAACTCTGTTTCCTTGAAAAATTCAGCCCTCTGAAGTGCCCTGAAATAATAAATGGTCAATCTCTACTGAAAATTGAAGTAAGAAATTACAAAAATAAATAAAGTATTCTTGAATTATTCACACTGATAAAAATTATTTTGGTCATAATACAAAACTCTATATTGCTTAATGTCAAACTCCAAACCAGAGATCTTAAAATTAGTAGTCCAAGCTTCATATTCTTTCCAAATTATTTTTTTCATTATTAGTACTTATAAGCATAGGTTTAGGGGACAGAAAAGTCTATTTTGGGTAGAATCTCTAGCACATATTATCTCTGTGACCTTACGACAAGTTCATTAAACCTTTTAAGCCTCAGCTTCCTCATCTGTAAATAAAGCTAACAAAAGTTTCACCCCCACAGTATTAGAAAAAAGGAAACAATGCGTATCAAGTTTTCAGCACAGTGCCTGGGATAAAATAAACACAATACATTTTAATGATTTTGATCCTGAAAATGTTGTTGATGATGATGATTTAACAAGGATGTTAATGATGATTTCTTTCAAACTAATCAAAGCTCCTATAATTGAGTTTCCGATACTGCAATCTCCAACTTGGACTACAAAGCTACTTGTGGCTAATACATTTCTATGCTCAGCTTCCTTTGCTTGTTGCTCCTTTGATACCAGCTAAATGTTTCTTTCAAATTCCTGTTATTTGAATGCTTCCTTCATGCTCCCTTTCGAATGTCCCTCCCCTGCTTAATCAACTCAGTAGTCTTGAAGTTCTGTATAGTCCTTAAAATAACAACAAAAAAATCTAAATCTACTATACCTTTGATTGCAATACCTCCTTTAGTGCTTTCTTATTCTTTTCCTTGGTCTAACTTTCCCTGTTAAATTTAATTTGTGTTTCTTCTATATCTTTGGTTATTTGACAGTTGTTTATAATTAGTAATAGTTATATAATGTTTTTGAAGATCAGACTGGAGTCAATTTCATATCTGTTTCACAAAAAAACAATTCAAGTAAAGTAAAATTCTGATAGATTTTTCATGTCATTTACACACTACTAATAATTAATAACTCAAAAATGATTATGAACACTCCATCAACAATTAAATATTAAAATAAGTTGAAATTCTTAAGATCAAATCCATATGAGAAAATGAATTAATCATGAATTAAGTTGATTTAACCATTATCCAAATAACTTGAAACACTATTCTAAGAAACTGCAATAAAACAGATTTTAAAAATCCTTTCAATTTTATTCTATCAAGTAAGATAAACTACTAATTTACTTATACCAACCACATCAACAGGAAAATTAAATTCTAAGGAAAATGTAACAATGTAATTATCTCCTCAGAATAAAACAATGGGGCTCTAACATTCTAACTTTTCTTTTATCCAAGGAAATTAGTTTATAGTCCATTCATAGGTTTGTGGATTATGTTTTGAGGGATCACAAAAACTAACTGTAAAGTTATGCTTTGTTTGCTTTTTATTAAAGTGATTCACATTACTCTCTGAACTACAAATTTTAATTGTGGAACTTTATAATGATGATACTTCAGTAATGACTCTGATCCTTGAGTCAGATCAGAACTGCTAAAGTGACATTAGAAAAATAAAGGAGTATGGTTATTTGCTGTATGAAAGAACATAGGTCTTTCTTTCTTTCTTTTATTTCCTGTCATTTTCTTTGACTCAGGCTTAGGAAAAATTCAGGTGGAAATAATCTAGATACTTTGAACAACTACAAGAATAATAAACATAACATGAATCAAGAAAGCATTGAACAGAAAATCATCCTGTGTTACTAGAAATAAAGTGTCCAGATCAGGTAAGTAATAATCTGACTAAAACTCTGTATTGGCTATACTGTATCTAAATTAGTGGACTTTCATTTCTGTATCACCCTTTAAATTTTATTTTTCTTTCTAGTTATTCTGGCTTTGGGAAATAAAGAAATAGTTTAGCAAGACTAATCCTCCCATAGACAACAATGATAATATTTCAAAAAAAAATACTTTTCAGAATATATATGAAGGAACTTGAGAGGGTCCAGAAACACAAAGAAACTGAAGAATCAACTTCTCTCTAAAGACAAACAGCATTCGGGTGATTTGTGAAAAGCTGCCTCTGCCTTGAGCTTGCCCTGCTGGATCTGCCCACAGCTCAGAAGAACGCTGCTGTCTTACTGATGGAGAAGAGGACGCACTTTGGGCTCACAAGCAGCCTGAAAATTGGATGAGCTAAATCCCAGAGAAGTATCCACAAAATCTGCTTATAAAATTCACCCAAATTCTTTTTAACAGAACAGAAATGTAGGCAGCTGCCCACTGCAGAAAAGGAGAAATATAAGTTTCAGTTCAACAAGTTTAACTGCTTGCCTGCCAAAGCCAAAATCATTATACAGGAAGGAAAAAAACTTAACAAAATGCAGCCTCTAAAACACGTCATATCTAATATCCACTATACTTTCAAAATTAAGTAGATGTGAAGAAACAAGAAAATGTGATCTATACTAAATTAAAAACAAAACAAAATATGACCTATACTGAAGAAAAAAAATAACAGGCAACAGAAATTGATGCAAAAATAGCCCTTATAATTAGTAGGCAAGGACTGTAAAACAACTATTATCAATATAAAATACATTCAAGGACATAAAGAAAAATACATGCATAATGAATAAACAGATGGGAAATCTGATTGAGAAATGTAAATGATAAAAAATGATATGTAATAACAAAATAAAAGTAGTAATTTAAATGGAAAATTAATTGAATCAGCTTAACAGCAGATTGCAATTACAGACTAAGGTGTCAATAAAGTTGAAAGTAGATCAAGAGAAATTTTCCAAAGTGAAGATCAGATTCCCATTTAAAATACTCTAAGTACTTTGCCAGTAAGTGGAAACTTCACCTACAAAACCATATAAAATTTAATTCCTATACCTCCTGCATTTAATTAAGGAAGTGTTGAGATCCTCACAATTATATCTGAGCACTCATTAACATCCATACATTTTTAACTCTAATAGTGTAACTGTCCATCCTGTAAGAAGAGTCATGAGATCTGGAGAACCATAGAATGCTCAAAGAAAAAATGACTGTTTTTGACATCATCTACAGTTATTGAAAAGACTTCTATTTTCACTATAAAAGTTTTGTTTGGATAGGTATTTTCTCCTTTTAATCATATATGCTTACAGCCTGCTGTACTTCAACCATCAGAAAAATGCTGATATTTCATTGAAATTGTTCTTTAACTGCCTTCTTTACTCCTTGACGATTAATGAGTTTTTCAAGGACAGGACTTATACATCTGGTTCCCTCATCCCAACTGCTCATATCCTCAGGACCAGAGCAGTGCCTGCAAATACTAGATTCTCAATAAATATCTGTTAAGTAGATGACTGAATTTTTGGAGAGCAATCACATACCCCTTCAGATTTCTCACAGGAGATATGCTTACAGAATACTCGTAATTCTAGCATTCAAATAATCCTACCCAAGAATGCTTGGAAAATCTAGTTCTCAAATGAAGAACAAAATGGTCCCAGAAGTAAAAAATAATCAGCCTGAAAAATAATAAGGTATTTAGTCACTGGGTGGTGAACTTATTATACAACAAGTTGACAATGCACTGTAGAATTGTACACCTGGAACCTTTGTCATTCTTGCTAACAAACATCACCCCAATAAGTTTAACAATAAAAAATAATAATAATAATTAAAAAATTAAAAAACCAAACTGGCTCATTATAAAGCCAAAGCTATTTCTGAACAACTGTCCTTATTAAGTGATTTGTGGGCATTGAATGTACCAAACTAGACTCATTAAGAAAAGATGAAATAAGCTCATTTATAACAACATGGATGGATCTTGATATGATCATGCTAAGTGAAATAAGTCAGAAAGAAAAAAGCAAGAACTACATGATTCCACTCGTATGTGGAACATAAAATTGAAAGCAACAAAGAAACAAAACTCATGGACACAGTCAGTAATTTAGTAGTTACCTGAGGATAAGGAGGGGGGTTGAGGAGAAGGGACAGGGACACAAATGCATGGTGCTAGAAAGAGAACTTTCTCTGGGTGATGAACATATAATACAACACATATATGATATATTGTAGAATTGTATACTTGGAACCTATGTAATTTTTACTAATTAATGTCACCCCCCCCCAATAAATTTAACAATAAAAAATAAATAAAATGAGACTAATAAAAATGAAAAAAAAATTTAATTCATCCTGTTGGATTATGCTCTTATTATATGGACCAGATAGATTAAAGAGATTCTGCTAGCATTAATTGAAATCACACTTAAATCTACCCAAATTATTCTGTCAGGTTGCTGATAGAAAGGAAAAAAAAACTCCTTTCTCTTTGATGATGGATTGTTAGTGTTTGTACATAATAGCCAGTTCTCCTTAAGAAAAATTATGGCTAAAGTCAGGAAAGTTAAAAGGTCAAAAGAAATTTCTTTTATTTGCTTATTTTTGGTGCTACAGAATATTTCAGAGAATAATTTATTACTGTGAAACTATGAATCTAAAAATGCCACAGTGTCAGAGAAATTACTGAAACTGAAAGGTCAGATCAACCTTAGCCCACCCAGGGCAGAGTTGCAAAGATGCATATGAGGGCTGTTCTGAAACAAGCCAGCCATAAATAACTCTATTTTTCATATTACATGGTTGGATACTTTCCGGACAGCCCTCATATATTTATTAGCTCTCTTTATCCCTGGTGTTCAGACATCTCCTTAGGAGACTCTCTAGTGGATGGGTTTGTGCAGAGAAGGGCTTCGAAAATTTCTTATGAGGGAAGGTTTCTTTGAAGGGCTTCCATAGGAGCAGTGAAGCTGGCCACAGAGCCTTAGGAGAAACCCTCCAGTATCTATAATCCCCTCCTCTGAGTGTGAAGTGGGCCAGTGAATACAGTGGAACATTACTCCCATGATGAGGTTACACCCTATGACAAAGGCAAAGAAATCTTCCAGATGTAATAAGGGTCCCTAGTAAATCAAATGAGAGCTTATCCTGGGTGTGTGATACTTAATCACGTGAGCCTTCTAAAGAGGGCTTAGGTTTTCCCTGAGTTCAGAGACCACAAACAGCTGGTGCCCATGGGGCTCCAACCTGCTCATGACCTTCCTTTCCTTTCCAGGCCATGTGCACTACGGCTCACTTCATCAGCCCTCACCATCTCATAAAGCAAGTCTGCATAATAAATATTTTAGTGTCTCTTACTCTCTCACACCAGCTATGCTTCTATGGTTGAACTCTCTGACTGATACACCTCATCTTCACCACAGGAGGTTTCAGGGAGCATGTCTTCTTCCTTACTGCCATTAAAAAGGATCAGCATAAAAACTACCATGGAGTTTCCATAACTTTTATAAAATTACAGTTGACATTATTTTCCGTTATGCTATCGATACCCCTTGAAAAAGGATTACTGCAAAAATCTTTTTAATTGAATCCTGATTAAATAAAAATTCATCACCAATAATTACTTTGTGTAATTACTTTGGTGAAAAAAAATACATGTTCTCCATTTTTTGTTAAGTTAATCAATTACTAAGCAACTATAACAGGTGCTCATCTGATCACAGGGAAGCAACAAATCTTTCCTGTCTGCTATCATTAACCATTACTCTTATTTTCATTGTGTGAGCATGTGCATTTTAAAGCACCTAAAACATTTTTTTGAACCAAGAACAAAAATCCCAAATAAAAATAACATACTAAAAACTATGTCCTAAAAGTGTTTTCTTCTTTCTATTTTTGCCATTTGCTCCATAATCCTTGTAACTCACTGGCATCTTATTTGAGGCTGGTATTTCATCATTTCAGTAGCAACAGGTTTCTATTCATGGTACATAGGAGCGAGAAAACTGGAGGTAAAAACCCAGAGACAAGTATTTCAGTGGCTCTTTAAGCTAAAAAATATTTTCCCTGCACTCATGTTCTCATACACCTTCCATTTTTATTTTTCTGAAGCAGTCAGTTAAAAGGGTAGATACTTCCATACAAATCATATAATCATATACAAATGCATACAATTTTAAATTAAAACAATATGATTTGAAATTACAACTTGCTTTTTTTTCACGCAACAATATTCTGATGGATTAGCTTTCCAGATCAATGTATTTTGATAATAAATACCACTTATTTATCAACTATATTTGTTAAACATTTGTGTCTTTTCCAAGTTTTTTGGCATGGCAAAGAATGATAAAATTAACTTGGACAGGCCTTATTTTATTTCTGTAAATCAGAAAAAAATTAGATTGCTAGGTCAATGACTTTATGTATAGAAGGGAATTTTAAACTATGTTAATATACATCTCTCTTTTGTATTTCCATATCCATTTGAAAATCCCAGCCCCTTTTAACCAGAGGCACCCATTTACCTCCTAGAGAATTAAGATTGTTATAGAAAAAGATGAAGAGAGAAAGGTGTGTCAGTATTGAGCTTCCTACAGCAAAATTGGGATTTTTGAAGACCATGCAAATATGACTGCTACAGAAATAATGAAGAGAAAGATGAACTCAATATTCATATTTCCACAGCAATAGAAGAGTCTGGGGAAACCACAGTTAGACAACAGTGCCAGGAAGCTGCCTTGAAGTCTATGGAGAAGTGGGGTGGCACTTCAGCCCTGTGATGTCCATGGCACCCCTCCAGGCCCTTGCAGCAGTCTTGACAGCCTGAGTCTGAGTGAGTAACTAGCCAGTCCAGGGTTCTAGGCCCAGCTCTAAAGCCTAGGTATTTAAATCCACCCCAGCCAGGTTTGGGGCAGAAATAACCTCCTCTCCATGGGCCTAGTGACTTGAACAAGTGACTCATTTCTCCAGCCCTTGGTTTTCCCTTCTATAAAATGGGTCCTCCAGTACTCAATGAGATCAGTAATGAGACTGCTCAGCTCTGCTGGCAGACTTACAAGGGATCACAGCAATTATTGGCTTTAAAAAGCTAGAAGTCAGGGAAGAAAAGTCCTCTGCTTCCCAATGCCCTCAAGAAGCTTTAGGAAGCAGAACCATCAGCATGTCCCCAGCTCCGAGCCCAGGTCCAGTCAGTCCTCAATATCCCTATGTGAATGAATGTCCACTTATGGGCAGTGCCCTGGACAGCTCAGTTTTCCAGGCTCAGACACTCTAGAGGCCCTCAATAGTGTGGAATATACACATCTATATACCTTCTTACATATTATTTACATCTTCTGCAAGTTACCCTATCTTTTGTCCTATTGTGAACTGAGAAACCTGATGATGTCTCCTAGGTTTTGCTAGGTTTTTCTATTTATTTACTAGATTTTTCTGTTTATTTCTATTTATTTCTTCTTGTACCTCTAAGACATTTTGTTCTGTTACTTTATTTGGTGCATAGGTTTGGTCACTGCACTACCTACAGCAATCTGCACTCTACACTGTGACGTATAAGTACACCTCACTGTCTCACTCAAGGCTTTCTCCCTATTCATCTTATATTAAGATCGGACTCCTTTCTGTTTCTATTGCCCTGGTATCGATTAGCCATCTTTTAATTTACAACCTCTCCAAATGAAGGTGTTTTAGGTATATCTCTTTATGTCCGCATAATTTATACTTCATGATTCAATATGAAATCTTCATTTTAAATTCTGATGTTAGCCTATTTACATGCATTAATAAGGCAAATGCACGGTCAGCACTCTGTCATATTTTAGGTTTTCTGCATGCATATTTGTCTTTTTCCCAGTCATTCACTACATGGTCTATTGTCTTTGTTGACTGTGCCTCTCTGTGGTTGTGAGTGTGTCTAGGATTCTTTATGAAACCCCTTCCCTTCTTTTCATGAGGCTGGATGATGTACCACAACAAAGCCAGTGTTTGTCTTCCTTTCTCTCACCAACTTCTCTCTCTCCCACTACCTTAATTTAGATATTTTATTGTTAAGTATCTTATGCTTCTATTACTTGATTTTTCACTTTTAAGAAAATACTATTTAACTTGTAGCTGTTTGATAGGAGGCAATCAGAATACTTACTGTACCTTTCACTTCCTTTTTCTTCCAATTTTTGTTAGATAATTTTGCCTTTTCAAATGCTATATCTTGCAAAACTTTTCTAGTGTCTTTCATTGCGAAATGCCTATTCAGGTTTTTCTACTTCTTTGGGATTTTATTTTGGTAAATTTCATTTTGCTGGGATACCATCCATTTCTTTCAGTTTTTCCAACTTCCTCTTGTAGAGCTGTATGTCATTTTAATAGGAACCGTGTTTTCTACTTGAAAAGGGCTTTCTCCATCAGATAACTGGTTTCTCTTCAGTGGATTGAAATTTTTTTCTTTTTGGACTAAAGTGCTATTGAAGAAAACCTCGAAAATCCCCACCCCTTTGCTTAGTTAGGGCTTCAGGAAGAAGCCCATAGATACCAAGTCTGTACACAGTGAGATCTACTGGGCTTTCCAACTACAGAGACAAGGAGCAATTCAGCCCACAGCACTGCCCCTCTGAGGGCCACCCAAAGGCCACTGCAGAGCCTTTCTGTGGGTCCACATGGCAAATATGTGCATGTAGATCCTGTCTATGATAATGCTCTGGAGTTGACCAGCCCTGACTCTCACTATCACCATAGAGAATATGGACCTACCCTGGCTGTCTCTCCTGCAGATCTCTGGGGACTCACAGAATAGAAGCATCTTCCACCATCTATGTTCCAGGGCAGGTGTCTTAAGAACTGGCATTAGAAATGGACACACAGGGCACTGCCTTTTCAGAATTATTTCTGGTCTAGCCCAAACTTACCTTCTTTAATCAATAACAGGGGCATAAAGTTTTTCATTTCTAACACCAAAGCTAACCAGTAATTCAATGCCATTCCTATCATTATGCCCAATTTCACAATCTTCATTAAATTAAGGACAGAAATACTCAACTATCATAAGAAATGAATACAATGGATGTTTGGCATTTGTCAGTCAAATATATGATTTTCACCCATTCCTGAGACACTGCACTGTCAGGACATTTGTTATTTTGCTGGGGCATGACTGGGAGCCCACCACCTCGAGGGGTGGGTGACTGGGAGCTCACCACCTGGTAGGTTATGTGACTGGAGTCCACCGCCTGGTGGGGGAGGTGACTGGGAGCCCACCACCAGGAGGGGCAGGTGACTGGGAACCACTCATGAGGTACTCAGTGGACCTCACTGTGCAGAAGCACCAGCATTCCAACTGCACTTCATATGCATTTACTGTCTTCTATTCTACTTATCGTCTGGCTCACAGTTAAGACCTTAAGGGTTTCCTTAGAGGTTCTGCTCTTAAAAATGATTCAATAGATGTTAAGAAGAAAGGTCTACATGTAAGAGTAGAAGTTCACATGTGCCTTTTAGAAGAGGCTCTGGTGTGCTTCCCCATCATAGTTACACAACAGCATGAGGTATGTGCTCATTGTGCACTGTGAAAGCCTAAGGAAACAGAAAAGAGTTGGATGGCCATGCTTTTTGTAAATAACCAGAGAACTGTAAACCAGGTGAAACACCTGGGCAGGTGTCAGTGGTTTAGGAAACAGGTTTTACTGGAAAGGAATGGATAGAAGAGAAACTGGGAATTTAGAAATGCACGTAGAACATGCTCACATCAATTCATTTTACATTTCTAACATCTAAGGAAATGTGGTAGATACACTTAAGGAAATCCAACATTGTATTTTCTGTCTTACCTTAGAAGACCGGAAGGTAAATGCTGTTGATTTTACATCAGCTTTTTCTTTGTCCATGAGTAGAAGGCTTTTGTCTTCCATGAGACTCAAATACTTTCCTGTTGTGACATGGCGTAGTCGGAAAGGCTGGCCCCACCTTATGTGGCTTCCACTCCACCTAACCAAAATGGTAAAGACTTGATCCAATAGCAGCCACAATCACAGGAGAAACAGCAATTAAAATGTATGTGCCACACAATGAACAAAGATGCTCTGCCTTCTGCTGCCATGCCCCCTGTCATTGCCTGGATTCTGGGAGGCCATCAGCATAGATACAAACACCATTGGTGGAACACCCTCATCAGCTCTGGCTCACCAGAAGAGCAGTCCCTTTCTATGTAGCAGCATCCTATTTAAGGTTAAAGTCAGCACCACACACTTGGTATTTCAAACTTCTAACATTAGACAACAGGGGAAACAGAAAGATATGCAGAAGAGTCGGATTTATCTAATTACAGGTCATCAACACTACTGTTGACAATAAAAATGAAGTACTGCCAGGATCTCTCCTCCTCCTATTTTTTTAAATCTACAATTTGAGATGATTTAGGGCCTTGTTTGCTTGGAAACAGAATCCATTTCTTTAAGTACACAATTATGAGGGACAAGTGTATCTATAGATTTGAAAACATCTGGATCTTAGTCTAAGGCAACAAAACCTCTAAATTTCACTTTTGTGACTATTTCATTTCTCTAATTAGCTATCATTTTCATAATACACAAGGTAAAGGAAATACATATATATAATTTATGATCCCTTTCCATAAGTTCTCTGAATAATTTGAGTCATATAAAAACTATGAGTTTTCTTTCTTTTGCTTTGTAAGTCGGTTTTGTTTTTGTCCATCTCATTAAGAGATATATTTCCAATAAACTTTCATCTTTAAGTTCAATGTTTATCAAAAGTTTTAATATTTAGATGAATTTGATCAACTATGTATTTATATAGAAGAAATGTGACATTATGAATTAATAATTTATGGGGTTATTATAGAAGAACTTTTTAAAGTTACAGACATACTATCATAGGAAATATAAAAAATAAATTTAATTTACACACATTTTTATTGCATAGAAGTAAGATAGAGTGAGCAGGTAAAGTTTTTCAATCATAAAAAATATAATTAGGATAAAATTCTATTATGGGAGAGTAACAGAAATATGATTTTAATGAGAAAGACAAATAGTATAATTTTTACTATTAAAAAATGTCACACTTAAGTAATTTTAAATAAATAAAATGGGTATTAAATCATAGCAGTATTTAGAGTCAATAATACTTTTAAAAGAAAAGTGTAACCATTTTATTTTAAAATGTCACTACTTATAATACACTGTGAGTTGTATTTTGTGCATCTATTTAAAGTGATGTAAAAAAATTCTATGTCAAACCTCATCATGTTCAAGGATATACAAAGCAAAAACAACTGAAGAGCATTAAACTGCTTTAATCATTACGTAAGCATTAATCTCAAAATACAAGGTCTACAAATACAGCTATTTTATATTAAGATAGTTAGTTCCTTACACACAGCCATGGAGTCTATAACCCTAAATCAATAATTTCTTTAAAATGTAATATAACAGAGAACAAATACATTAAACAATTACTGCTTTTTAGGCAAAGGACTGAACCTTATAATCATTCTTATATCTATTTTAATTCTATTAAAAATCGTTAAAAATGACACTTTCATGATCAATATCGCATTTATTTAAAGGAACTAAAAGTCAATGTCTGGATAGCTTTTTGAAAGCATCAGGAAAAAATACATACACACATAGACATATACATACACATATACATATAAATTCTTATTCTCTATTGAATACACAGTGACTTCATATTATAATCCAGATTTCTTACTCAGCTATCAAGCTGTTTGTAAGTAAAGATACAACTGCCAGTAATGATCTTGTATTATGGTGCATGTTCAGGTTTCTTCTGTTTTACACATGCCTTTAGAAGGTTAAATACGGAGTCTGCCAGACCTGAAATGTGTGACAGGCATGCAAACAATCTGTTTTGTCTCTCAACTTCACATCACTCTGTCTTAGCAGCACTTTCTGCCAGGAGATGCGCAGATTGAGATGAGATAATGGTACAAAACCAAATAAGGCTAAAGACAAAAGCAGATGTGCAAAATGATTGCCTACCACCTAGTGAATTTAGGCTGATGAAAGATAAGTAATGGTAGGTGGAGTGAGAAAGAGGAAATAGAAACTCTCCACCACTCTCTGAGTGTTTCATTTGCTTGCAGTTGTTAGCATGACTATTTTATATAAAGTACAAGTTAAAAGCACCAGAAATATTTTACACACTTAACACTATATTTAGACACTCTACTTACGCAACTCTCAGTGTCTCTAGTCTCCACAAGGAACGTGCATGAATAGACACAGCACCACCTTCATAATGAACAGTTCTGTTAAAAAAGAAAAAGCCCAGTTTTAACAAGTTTCATTCTTGGACTCTACTCTTCAAGATAATTAAAAGAAAAAAGCAAATGGAAAACTTAGATAAAAAGTTAAAGTCGTACTTTTTGGAGGAGACAATATAGCTGGAAATAAAAATTACCAAAAAACCAACAACAATGATTTTCTCTTATCATTTTCTCCTCTAATCCCAGTCATTCTCTCTAACTCCCCTCTCCCAAATCTGCCTTCCCCTACCCCCAAGGAATACATTCACCTTACTCATTTAACTTAAGTTCTTAAAAGTACTCAACTATGAAGTTTAGGTATAGTTTAATAATAATATTATTTCAACACATGCATGTTATTATTTGCAATTCTATACTCTGTTCTAGATATTTAAAACATTTTAAAAAGAAGAATATATTAATATTAATATTTTAGTATAACAATCTGAAAAAAATAACACAAAAGTATAAATTTCACCAAAATATAAATAGCAGCCATTCCCATACATACACAGAAAGAGAAATTTATTTGAATGTATAGCACACATACCCATATTCCAAAGCTCTCATAATAGCAATTTGCTAATACGCCAGATGTGATGCTAAGTAATTTATACACATCATCTAAACTGATCTCTGTGCCAATCCTTGAGACAGTTTTAAAGAAATCAAAGCTTATGCACCACCCTGTTTTTTTTCCCCCCTGGGTCCTCACTACCTCCCACTCTATTGGATCTCTCATCTTCACACATATAACCCTGTCCTGTCTCAAACACGATGTCTGGCCACATTTTCTTCTCCGCTCTCCTCTTTTGTCCCTCATTATCACTTCCTCTCAGTGCACTCCAGTCTTGTTTCCAGACTGACGTCTCCACTGAAACAGCTTTGACTAAGGCCATCAAGTGACCTTCATATTCCAAAATCCAATAGACTTTTTTAATGCTGTAGAAACCCCTACTCTCCTGACAGTTTGTCTAACACCATTCTCACTTGCTTTTCTTTTTACTTACTTAGTTAAGCCTTCTCATTCTCTTTTTATTGTGGAACTCTCCCTATATACATAAAAGTAGAGAGAATATTATAATAAACACTTATACACCTAGCACACAGCTTTCGACAATGATCAACATAGGGCCAATCTATCCTGTGTTCAAATTTTCCCAATTATCTCAAAAATGTCTTTTTTCTGCTGCTTTTTCAAAACAAGATCCAAACAAGATAAACAAATTGGTTCGGTGCCTTAAATTTCTTCTATTCTAGAACAGGTCTTTCTTCCTCTTTTTATTTTTCCTCTTGCCATTTATTTGTTGAAAAAAAATCATTTGTTGAAAAAAAATCATTTGTCCTGGAGCACCTTCTATGTTTTAGATTTTACTGTTAACCTCCTCAGAGTATTTTTAACATTTATCTCTAAATTGACATATCGAAAATCTAGAAGTTTATTCAGGTTGAAACCTGATTTTTTTTGGTCAAGTTCAGAAACTGCCATTTTGTACTTCCTGTTACATCACATTGGGAGGTAAAATGACTACCTGTCTATCTTTTATGTTAAAATTGATCAGTAATTTTAGAACCTAATCTGTCCATTGCAACCTAAGGGTTTTAGGTACCTCAATGACCAGTGTCCACACCACTGATTTTCAACCATTGCTATGAATATAATCATGTGGACAACTTTTAAAAATTCTTATGCCATGTCCTTACCAATGACCAATTATACCAAATCTAGAGTCAAGATTTTTTAACCACACTCTGGCTGGTTGTAATGGGAAGACTAAGTTCAGTTTCTAAACAGCAGCACTATTGCTACTCTTTGCCACGAGCGGGTATCTTGTACATTGGAAGAAGGTTACCATACCCTGACCTCTAATCCCAGCAGTAACAGTCCCCTCCTGCCCATCCCAGTTGTGACAATGAAGAAGGTTTCTGGGCATTACCAAATGTTCCCCGACATCATCTTGCAGCCTCGTTAAAATATAGATTGCTGGGCCCCATCCTGAGAGTTTCCAATTTAGTAGACCTGGGCTGAGGCCCCAAAATTTGTATTTCTAACAAGTTCTCAGGTAAATCTGACAGAACTGGTCTCAGAATATTCTGAGAACCACTGGGCTAGAACCATCAGGGCAGTGATACTGTACATTGGTTGTATGTTAAAATTACTTGGAAAGCTTTAAAAACACCAATGCATAGACAATTCTCAGACCAATTAAATCAGATATGTTTGTGCATGTGTATGTATAATACTGAGATGTAAATATGCAAATATAGATATTGTGAATCAATCAGATATTTTAATAAAGATGTTATACTTGGCCATATAGAAAATTTTATCAGGTTTTTAAAGTAAACCTATTTACTCATCACATTTTCTGATTATAACCAATAAAAAGCTAAAAAGAGTAACAACTTGGAAAATTAAGAAACTCTCCTAAGTGACTCATGAGTCAAAGAAGAAATAAGAATTATACCCTATGTAGAGAATAACAATTCATAACTATCTGTGATTCATAGGCAAACTTTGAA
Source organism: Lyroderma lyra (assembly GCA_004026885.1). Classification (NCBI taxonomy): domain Eukaryota; kingdom Metazoa; phylum Chordata; class Mammalia; order Chiroptera; family Megadermatidae; genus Lyroderma; species Lyroderma lyra. The sequence continues at coordinate 19,088 of PVJL010008780.1, forward strand.
AACTTTTAGCCTGCAATCCCATAATTATTAAAGAAAAGTTAGTGAAAACAAAGGAACTAAAAAGTTTTCTAAAGAGATTAGAGAACAAAATAAACCAAGAAAAAAATAAAAAGAGGAAGAGATTCTATGACGTGATGTTAAGTAAGACAAAGAAGATGTAGGTTAAATGTGAGTGCTCTACATTTTCTGTACAACCATAAGTCATTATAAATCTATCACATATATGTGATAAAGTACATATGCAGATATTGTGTCTGTAGGCATATAAGGTCAAATAATGAATACCAGCTTATTAATTACATTATTAATTACTATTAATATTAATTACATAAGAATAAGTATGTAGGTATTAATCTTGAAAGTTAAATAAAATGAACACTAAGACATAAATAACATAAACAATATATTTATGTGAAATAATATATACTATACATAATAAAGTATATGGAGAATTACATGTTTTATTCTTTCATAATTTTTCCTTTATTGATTGACTTTGACAATGTCCTTTTATTATTTATTTAAGTAGAAATCTAATGATACTGTAAATTTGGGGGTAAATATTTAAAAACACAAATATAAAATAAATAAAAAAAGAAAAAGTCAGATCTCCTTCCTACCTTAAATGCATTTTGCTTTTTCTGGTTGACTTTCTTGAATATCTGGCTCCTGCCAGCCTGCCTGCCTTTAATCATTTCTCTTTATTATTTCTGAAATGCTTTACTGACAGGTGTGAAGAATCTGATGATTGCTTACAATTCTTTGTTGCCTGTTGGGGAATCTGTGCTAATACACAGAGTTACCCATATAAACACATGGCACTTACAGAATGTCAGTGGGTGTCTACTCAAGTCTTCATAGGCTATATCAGACTGAAATTGGCATCACAATAGCAGGATCCTGAATATAGTAAGAATCTCAGCCCATCATAAATGACACTAAGAGCATTCAAACTTATTTAGGAATTCAGGCACCTGGAGAAAACACAGCTGTCCTATGAGGGATTGTCCCTTTCCACTGCAACCCATTTTGAGTATCAAATTTGAGTCCAGGAAAAAACTGTTTGGAGGACCAAATAGTTTATGAAGTGGTTTTACAGACCAAATTTAAACGTATACAATTAAATGATCATCTTCACTGCAAGCGCCCTTACCAAGAGGAAGACTGAGAAAAGAGAATAAGTCTCTAAAAAGTTAAAAAAAGCCCATAGCAACAGCACCCTACAGATCATCATCACAGGAGACATCAATGCAAAAGGTGCCCCAGTTCAAGGGGAGGCTGATGGGTATGAAACCACAAAAGCACCTGTGCAGCTCTCCATTTACTGTAGGTGTTTTCCAATGAACCAGAGAATGAGAAAAAGAAAATGTGCTAAAATATAACTAGAATTTAATATTATTTGTAATGAAAACTTTTAAAAGGATCTTCTACCTCATAAATCAGAAAAAGTTAAAGTCACTGTCATTTCACCAAATAAGAATTTTTAAAATATGCACACCTAACAACCAATAGTATGTGCCTTGTTCAACAGTCCTTTGAAAACCCCAGACTTTGGGAGTTATGTCGACATAACACATGATCCCCCAATAAAAATAATAACACTTCATGAAGGAACTCATATTCCACACTGATCACATAAAACTACGTGAAGAGTTCCTTTAAAATTATTCTTCTAAAAAGTACAAATTCTTCCACTTCTCATAAGTACTATAATACTGTCCACTGAAACAAAAGTAGTGACCTATATTTGAATTTTCAGCTACAAAATACAATTTAAGTCTCATCGCCATTGTCAAATCTCTCATTTCTCAGTAAGGAGAGGGCCCCTGGACAGCCAGGGTATATCATCTTCAGATATTGGCATGTATATGTATATATGTGTGTGTGCGTGTGTGTGTGTGTGTGTGTGTGTGTGTGTGTATGTATGTGTGTGTGTGTATGTGTGCATATATATATATATATATATATATATATATATATATATAGAGAGAGAGAGAGAGAGAGAGAGAGAGAGAGAGAGAGAGAAAATTACAGGACACACAATTCCAATCAGTGGACTTTAGCACAGAATCATAAAACACATTGTTAATAAAAGATCCATTGCTGTAACAGAACCCTCCACCCACCAGGAAAGCACTTTCACACAATGCCACCACAGGCACCTTCACTAGAGGGCATCACAGGTATGAGTTCACATTTTTTACAAGGCACCCAGAAGTTGATAAACCACTGTCACATTTCATTGTTACTAACTTTCCGAAAATGTCAAGTCTTTCTGTGAATTTGTATTACCTGTCATCTCTGTGCTTCATTTCTTCATATGTAAAAATAAAGTGAATTTTCACTGGGTGCCATGAGAAAGGAATGAATGACATAAGCCACACTGGTCACCTGTAAGAGTCCTTGCCCAGCAACTTAGCTTTGAGAGTATGGATGATGGTGGTGGTGTTAGGTTCAACCTTTCTAGACGGGGAGTTAAGGATACGAATTGAACTGACAATAATATCACATACTTGTTTATGTTCAAAGGTATAATAAGTCCTAAATTATAAAATTGCTCGGGACATTGTAAGTAGAAAATGAAGCCACATTTCAGACCTCCTCCTCGCTAGCCTCTTCCTACAGCCCAATGGCCTGGTTCTAGCATGTTTTCAGTCACAATCCACATACTCTTTTGCTTCCAGTAGTTTTACGTACTAAGTGATTATTTTATATATCTCTGCAGTCTTAAAAATTGACATACAAATTGTGTGATTATAGAAGCTGACAGGTTAGCAAGCTAGAGACCCAGAAAAGCTGATGGTGTAAAAGCCAGGCCAAAGACTGACATGTTTGAGACCCTCTCCCCACCAAAAAAAGCTAACATTTGTTTCATTCCAAAGCCAGACGACAGGTGATGTCTCAGCTCAAAGGCAGTCAGACAAGAGAAGTTCCCTCAGACTCATGGAAGTGTCAAGCTTTTTATTCTATTCAAGCCTTTAACTGATCAGATGAGGCTCACCCACATTGGGAGCAATCTGCTATACTCAGCCTATCATTTTAAATGTTAAATTCACTCAAAAACACCGTCATAGAAATACACAGAATCATGTTTGATCAAACATCTGGGAACTCTGTAGGCCCAGGCAAGTTGACAACATAAAATTAAACATCACAAAAACTAATTCAGAGAAAATCCCACTTATTTAACTTGAATCATATTTCTAAATCTGGAATTAATATCCACTTTATGAGTGATTCATTTTTTTTCTCCCAAGGTAATTACAGATAAATTCAGAGTATTTCAGAGAGCTTGGCTCATTCCCCAAAAACTTCAGTGGGATTGTGAAATACAGTGACAGAATTTTCTTATACCTGAATTACAAAAAGAACAGCTGTAGCATTTTCAATCTAACTTTGTTTCTTCAACATAAAGAAGTCATAAAGATGGTAGTATATTATCTTAACACTGAACAGTTTACAGGGTCCATTATTATTGCAGTATAAGACACCACTTTTTTCCTCCAAATAAACTTTGCTTTTACCGTGTAACTTTAAAGCAACGAGGGTGTTGCTATTTACATTTCTAGTTTTTAATGCATTACGGTTTCATTTTTGTCCAGAGAGAGGCTAAAGTATGTAACAAATGATGAACATCAAAACAGGGCACAATAATAATAGTAAGTTATTTAATCAGTCACATTAAATTTGATGCTGAATCAATGACACCAATTAAAAATAAAAAAGTAGTTTACCAGCCTCTGTACATCGTCTTGCCAATTTAAATGTTTATGACATGTTTATTTAAAATTCAGTAGGAACAAAAATAACCTTATCAATGTATTTTTGTTACTGCAATGCCAGACAGTAAAATAACACAGAATTATTCATTTTTCCAAACTTAATGCAAGATAGATGACAGAATTCAATTCTCCTTTGAAAAATGTTTTTTAAACTTAAAATCAGTGTTTTTTAGCTCTTAACAAAATAGATTATAAAAGTCATCATTGGTTTCCAAAGAAATATCACTATTTTTTATCCCAAAAGAAATGTTTTGCTTGAATATAAGTATGTAGCAAAAATTATTACTTTTCTCCTTTTGTACACATAGATTTTAATTAAAATATCATTGAACATTCATAAAATCCATCACAGCTTCATGCAAGAAAATAAACATCATAATATCCTATCAGTACATGCAAAAAGCATTTGACAAACTCTAACCTCCATTCATGATAAAAACTCTCAGTAAACTAGGAAGAGAGGGGAACTTCCTAAATCTGACAAAAATTATCAACAAAAATTCTAGAGTTAACATATTATTTCATAGTGAGAAGCTAAATACTTTCCCTTTAAGAGTGGGCTGGTCTATTTCAAGGTCACCATTGCTTCGAGGGTGAGAGTCCTAAGCTCCCTTCAGAAGTGTCTCTTCTTCAGGGACATTCATTACCATTTTGATCCACTTCAGGTCCATGGTTGCTCCAGCAGCTCTGTTCCCCTTCCCCATACCTTAGCCAGTGCAGTCCCCTGAGAGGAGAGGCTCTGCTTCCTGCTACAGACCAGGGATCCTTCCCTAGGAAGTGACTTGAAGTCAAGGTGCTTCCAATATAGAGGGCTCTTAGCCATGGATGTGGGACCCACTGTAGTTCTCTATTCACACAGGTTGGTATGCTGAATTAGTAAGATGGCCCTTCTTCCCTCCCCCAAATCACAAGCAGATAACACATCATTCAGAAGTCACCAAAATAATACAAATGGGGGCTCCCAAACTGTTCTGAGTTAGTCAGAGTGGTTCTCAATGCAGGCGTCTCATTGTACTCCTTAAACAACTTGCAGATTCTGACCTTGCCTGATCTTCCTCAAAGGGTAGAATGGTGAGTGTGTTTTCTACAATCTAATTTTTCAAAGGACTGTGATTGCCCTCTCCCAGGTTAACATTCACTTCTTCTTGAATGGAATGTGGCTGAGATCCTAACAGTCAGTTTCTTAAAGATTGGCTGCCACTCACTCATTTTTATATTCAACACAAGCCAAAATGCTTCGAACATACAAATCCATCAATGAGCATCAAGAAACTGAGTTGAAGTGATTGAAAAGTAGACTCAGGATTAAAAAGTTATTTCAGAATGAAATTATACATTTCAGTTTGCACATTTCACAGGAGAATGTCTGCTTCTACCACCTTCTCTGTAAGTGTCTGAGTGTTTGGTGGAACATCTGAGCCAGGGGCAGGTGCTAAAACAAGCTGTCACAACTCTTGGAAAATAACAGAGAAAACAAGAAGGGTATGCCTGAAAAGCCCGGAGAGCAGCACTGCACATTTACTCAGGAGCTGAGTCTGTGATAACTTTTCTATTCAAGTTGCCACAAAACAGGTGATATGGGTCAAATAAAGCAGCCATCCCCCCACTTCACTAAAGCCTCCTGTTCTTGTTCTTTAGCTCTCAGTTTCACCTTTTCCCTAATCCATAGCCTTAATCACCCTCTTAATCTGTTTTCCTTTAACTCTAGCTTAAACAACAGATTGCTCCTAACTTGAATCATGAAATGTCTTCATCCTGCCTCCTGCTTTAGACAATCACCCCAAAACTTAACCCTACCAGACCTGAGGCCCTGAACCTAACTGTCCCCTATGCCTGGGCTTCTGAGCATTAAAGAGAAAAAACCAACATGACACAGAAAAATGTTAGTTACATGCAAACAAGTGGTTAGAATAAGATGGAACTTGGAGACATTGTTTTCAATGGCAAGGTACCGAAAATTAGGTACAGCGGTATAGCGGCAGATTAGGAAATTACCGAAAAATTGGTACAGCGGTCTGGTAGGGTTAAAACAATAGGCTTTTACCCTATATCTCCCAGATGTCCTTTGCCCCTGTTTGAGTTAATCATTCAGAGAAGAACTTGTAACATGTGTTTGCTAATTGTATTTCTAAAAGTCTGTCTCCAGCCCTGGGTAGCCATCCTAAAATTTGTGATAATTTTGTAATAATAAAACTTTAAATTTTGTAATAATAAAACTTTACTTAGCTGGGTATGCTAGATTTTAGCTAATCATCCTTGCAACTGTGAATCTGTGCTTGTTAATTGTATCATCCTCAGGCCATTCCTGGACAGGCAGTCGCACCTAGGTGGCCAGTGGTGACCAAAATCAGCAGGATGCAGACTCCAAAGGGCTAAACAAATCTGTCAAGTAGCCACCCTGCGGTGATGGCTTTGAAGCCTACATTTCCAGCCAAAGCTTTTGAACTTACTAACTGGGTCTGATTCTTCTTATCTAGGGGCCTTCGGCATGCAGATGTCACCTGGCAGGGCTTCCAGCCCATCTCGACCAAAGGAGTCAACATGGCAGATCTCGGGACCCGTTTCCCCTTTAGATCAGACAGGGTGAGAGCTCCATGGATCCCTAGTAGGTAGGGACAATGACCATCTTCAGCAGGAAGCAGATACAGAAAATGAGAGCCTCAGCCCTACAGCTTCCCATAAAGATTTGTGGGGATTGCGTGTCTCAAGGAAATGTGAGGAAGGCAGATAGAATAGGGGGATCTAGGGATCCCTCCCCTGAAACTCGCCCTGCTGATACCATTCTTTCACTAGTAATCCCTGCCCCAAGATAAGACAATCACAGGAGGTAACTGAATTTAGAAAGGAGACATGAACAATAAAAGAAAGGTGATGTCACAGGCTTGTCAATCAGACTTGTCAATCAAGAGACTCCATGCCCAGAGTGTCTCCCCTGAAGACACAGAAGAAAATAAAAGTACCAAAGTCTCATTAATCTGGGCTCCTGAGCCACTCTCAAGCTGGCTCCTACCTCTTTGGAGTGTACTTTCTCTTCAATAAACTATCTCTTTGTTTCACCTCTTTACTTCTGTGTGTGTCTCGTTCAATTCTTTGCTCGAGATACCAAGAACCTGGACAGCGTGTCAACAAAGACATCCCATTTTCCGGTAACACAGGTATGTTTTAAGATCACACATCTGTATAAAATGTAAGTGAATCACCATGGATTAAAAACACTAATATCCTATGCTTCAAACAAATTATCCAAAGAATCAAGTAAATAGGACTAGAGCAGAACGACGACAAAATACACATTGCTACTTTCACTTTTCCCTCCATACAGAATACAGCACAACCACAAAGACATTTGGAAATTAAAAGGAAGAGGAAGTTTTTTTTCCTGAAAGATATTGCTTACATCTAGAATAAGTTCATAAGCAAATGTAGACAAGTAAAAATGGTCTTAAATTTTCATTGAGAAACTAACTAGATTTCTTTTTTCTTAATATTGATTTTTAATTTACTGTCTCTTTTTCAGTTCATTCACTTTAAGTATAATCAAACACGTCAATTGCTTTTGCGTTTTTATTAAGATCCAGTGGCTCCAATTCCTGTGAATGTTTTTCATGTTTTGCCTTCAAAGTCTGGTTTTGAAGTCAGTGCACCCTGTCCCAGCCATTTCCTGACAGTATGGCCCCTGACCACAGCAGGCTGCTGGGTGACCAAAGGCTGAAGCAAGGCCCCAGTACTCACTGCAGTCGGCAGTGGCCTCTGGGGGAAAAGAGTGAATCGCCCTCCAGGAACAAGAGGCAAAGAAGAGGAAATAACACTCCTTTATGAGCTTACTTCCATCAAAATTGTTTAGCAAATCCATCCTACTCTCAGATCCATCCCAAAAAAGAGTACACACAGGACATGGCAGGGAAGAAAACTGATGTGATAACTTCATCCTTGACTGACCACTTTGGAGCACAGCAGGGCAGCTTTGCAAGATTCCTCCTGAGTAGGGACTAAGCACACACAAATCCTGCAAGGAAATTAGTCACCCAGGTGTGTACACAGACAGAAGCATGCATCGTTCTAAGTCAGACTGAGAGATGTTTCACACATTAAATTAAACCCATCTCATGCTTTATCAGTTATTTACAACTAAGGCTCATTAAATCATCATAAGTATTAAAAAAGCCATGGAGGCAAGGGCTTCTGCCTGCTGAGTCACTGCATTCTGGAAAGCAAATGTAGCATTTGTTTCTAGATATTGTCAGAAAGGATCACTTAATTGTCCTGCATTTGCATTGGAAATTAACAAGGCAGAGCAAGTATGTGCCAAGAGTAATGTCTAATAAGGTGGAAACAGAACTACCTGTACCTCTCCCTCTTGAGAATGCATGCAAACATGAACACTCTCCACTTCCTTTTCTCCTGTATTTCTCTCCATAATTCTGATTACCTAGTGTATTTTATCTATGTGCATGTATAAATAAGCGCATTTATGTTTTTATTGTCACATATCCCCTCTGTGATGAAAGAGACTGTGTATCTTTTTACTTACTTCTATAACCCCAGCACCTACAACATGATAGTCATTCCACAAATTTTTATTGAATGAATAAATCTATACTACTTATGAGCTATGTGGAAAAATGTGTTTTAACATACAAATAATGCTTCTCAAAAAGTTCCCCTAATACTGGTTTTCAAATTGAAAATCCTCAATAATAATTCCAAATGATATTCCCCTGAAATGATATCCCCCATACTGAATTCAGATGGTGCATTTTTAATCCTTAAGTAAGTGGGTGAATATTTTATTAAATTCACATAAAAATGGATGGAAGTAATAAGATAGAATCCAGAGACAGAATCTAGAACATGACATCACAATCTGCCCATAAAAAATATTTCATGCTTAAAATAAAAATTGGTAATGAAATTTCAAGCCTGCAGAATGAAAGCTTATTTTTAAAGCAATCACTAAAACACTATGTTGTATCTGACACACCCCAAAACCTGTTTCTCCCAAATTTATTCTCTCTCACTATCTGAGTGTAAGAACTAAGAAATCACAGTCCTAAACTTAATGCTCAATGCATCTTTCTCTTGCAGCCAGCTGCTCACAATTCCTATAAATTATGTTTTACTACTTTTATTGTTGTTTACACTTATTGTTGTATATAAGTAATTCTAGAGCCATATGTCTTCCTAGAAAAATCTCAAGAAATTTAAAATGAAAGAGTACGTGATGTATTTCAGGAGCATGTCAGTATTCATTCCAGTAAAAGAAATAGGAGAAGGAAGTGTAGGTGAAAATATATTTAAACTTTGGTAGGTGTTCATTCTCCAATTAAATTCCACTTCATTAAATGACACCATATACTCTTCATTCTGAGAGTATTTTTAATACACTCATGAGAATGCAAAGGTAACCAATACACATTCCAATCCAATGTGAAGAAGTTAAAGATAACTCCATTGGTATCTCGAATTAGAGAACCCATCAATGAACCGCATTTTCAATCACTACAATTATACTTAAGTATATATTCAATAATTGTCAATGAAACAAGACTTGGGCAGATTACAGATCCATTTAGGAACACAACATGTATAACCAAACTGTTCCTAAACTACTCAGAAGTATGCATCACTCTGGCTAAACCTGATGTGACTTTTACTGTTTAGTAACAGGATACTATTAATGAGTATAGCCAGATCATAAGCACAAAGACTATTCTTCTGCAACCGGTCCAGCTTTCAAATGACTGTCCAAATGTCAAATTATATTTACTTTTTTTTTTTAAGGTGAATCAAATACACTTTCAGGTTATCATTACGTGTTTCTCCTCTGGGGCTGTGCTGTCCTGTGCCTTCCCCGCATTCCCTGAGGCACTGAAATGACTTAGGGTGAGAACAGAGGGAGAGAGAGAGAGAGAGGTCTCCAAGCAATTATATTAACAAGGTTTGATATAATAAAGTTCTCTGTAAACATAACAATAAATAATTTTATTGTTACATGCAAATAATTCCTCATTCTCACTATGTAATCAAGACAAGTCTTCTTTCTTAAGCAACATGCTTATGCTCCTGCTGCCTATTTCTGACCCATTTTATCCTTGTCATGATGTAACACCCATGTTGATCTAATTTCACTCATGCTGTACAAAGGGAAAAATGGATGTGTTCTTAACTGACACCACAACCCAGAAAGAACTATGATATGTAGCTATGAATGCACATTGAGAGTAAGGTGACACAGAAATTACCAACATTAAATCAAGAAAAATATCAGGGAGGGGGGCAGACTTCAACATATATATAACTGGAAAGTGGGTCCAGAACAATACTAAACTATCTTTAAATTTTCTCCTCATTTTCTCTGTAGTAATAATAACCAGGCATCTAAAGGATTAACAGGACATTTGCTCTCTAAGTGCCATGTTCAGTAGCACACCAATGTAACGTAGAGGTTCTCTAAGCCCAAGAAAGGTGGTCATTGCCCATGAGTTCAGTAAAGGGAATCTGGGATCTACCTGACACTGAATACTCTAATTTGAAAATGAAAACATCCAACTATTAAAATCAAAACTACGTTCATCTATCCCTGGCTCCCCGAGCAAGAGTGAGGAGCCATTGCTCACCACATGCAGCTTGGGCATTCAGTTCCAAAGACCAAGAGGGTTTTCTTAGACACAGTTTAGCTTCTCTTCCTCCAAGTCTCTGCTCTACCATACTGACGTCTACATGCTCAGGGCCCCTCCAACTTTTCCATATCTGACTAAACTCTGCTTTTCTGTCTGAATAATAATGATAGCAACAAAGATGAAAAATGTGTTGATCTCTTAATATGCATCAAGTTTTTACATGTTCCCATTGAATGTTCACAACATCCATGAAGCTAAAAACATACTTACATTTCAGCATTTTACAGGAAAAGAAAAAAAATGCTTAAAGAAATTCAGTCATAAAACTAGTAAGTGACAGAGTCAAGTCTGTGTAACCCCAGAGCTTGTGAGCTTAATTACAAATTTCTGCATGTCAGTAGGAAGAGAAGAGAGGCTGTAAAAACCACTCTGAGTGTTTTACTTAACAAGTCAGAGACTAAAGACCCCAAAACTAGGACATGACCTCTTTTTGCCATGTCTACACGAATATAACACAACACACAACACGTGGACGCCCCGGTCCTCTGCTTCCATTACTCACTGCCCTGGTTCTCCACTTAACTTTCATTCTGTCTCACTTGCTGACTGTTTGCCTGCCCAAATCCTGAAGGTGAGCATTCTCAAAGATTCCACCCTTGGCCAGCTTCCCCTCTGGTTAGCCATCCCAAGGCCTTTTTACAGCAAAGCCCAAGTTGATAACCACATCCCCCATCACAGCTCCTCCCTCCTCTGTCTGGGATCCCATTCCTTAAACTGCCCTCTCAACTAGCTACTGGTGGTTTATACCCAATCCTGGCTTTGTGTAAATTAAAGACTCAAAATTCCAGTTTCCAGCTCACTGTCCCAGAAACCCCCTGTACTCACAAATTTAAATCAGTGCTTTACATCAAATACATCCATCTTTTCTAATCCTTTGCACCCTCTATCTTCACTCAAGTCAAAACCAGCAGATAGCCCTTGATGTGATGCATTCTCCCAGAGTCCATACCTCGCTCCTCCCTAAGCCAGGCAACCTGACCCAACTTGCCTCTAGTGTGGCAGTCCTCTACCATCTGAGGGCCACTCTCTAGGTTAAGCTGCTCGTTTTCTCTCACACGAACAAATACAATGGCCTTCTCCTAGTTGGTTTCTCTGCTTCACACTTCTCCCACCTCTGACCTAAGCCCCTCCCGCCCACAAGAGCTATTCTCCTAAAAGATATCTGACCATTTCACCCCCAAACCCACACTCCTTCTGCAGCCCCCAGGAATGGCACGATGGCAACTCCCCCTTGTCCTATTCTCACCCCACCCTACCCCTCGTCACTCTGGGATAACTGCTATTCCTGGGATGCTCTGCCATCCATTTGAGTCTTAACGTTCACTCTTCTGTTTGGAATTACTTCCTCAAACCAACTGCCTTTGGAACTCCCTCTCATCTCTTATACAAACTCTAGCAACACTACCACTATCTTCTTCCTAAGCTACTAAAGGCAGCATTTTTAGTTCAGGGAATTTTTCCAGGCTCTGCATTTCACTCCTCACCATAAGCCAGGTCTGCCCAGGACCAGAAGTAAGGCTAGGACCCAGGTTGCAGAGAGATTTTTTCCCAAGGTTAAATAGCTCATCCATTACTAACTTCTAAATGTTTCCTACATCTTTCTTTAAATTCAAAAATAAATATTTATTAAATAATTTACTTAAATGTATATAATATTATGAGACACGTCCCCAAAAAGCTTAAAGCTACAATAAATCACCCAGACGACACCTTCTCTCCTAGTAATCTCTTATTTATATATTCAACTACCACATTCAACCATTATTTCACGAGGAAAAGCAGAGCATTCAAATTATCCTAAACATTTTTGTGTTTTTGTATTATTTGTGCACTTATCTCCATGATAATACTACATCAATTTTGGCCTAATGCCCAATAACAGTAACATAAAAGAGGAATTATAATCACCTAAAGTATTAGGAAAAGTGGTCAATTCTACTATCTATGTCAGTAAATGGGAGGTAATAGGAAAACAGCTCTAAATTTTTGTGGAATTTGAGAACTCTTGACTTTTCTGAATTTGAGACTAACTGTTCCAGAAAGAAAACTTCATTAAATGTTCATTAGTTTTGAATAATTTTAAGTATTTTACTGTGTTCATTCCCCTCACTCAGTTTATTTAATTCAATGCTTTTTACTGTGTTTTAGTGATACAAAAATTTTCAGCAATTCTATTAATAGGTAGTAAAAACATAACATGAGAAAAAACTTCTAAGGAGGCCAACAAATAGGTCACTTTGGGGGACGGCTGAACATTAGTGGCCCACTTTCTATTATGCTAATGGCCTAAACAGATATACTTAATTTAAGAAATTATATCAAGGCAAGAAAATGCAGGGCTCAAGGTGCTGGGCTTAAGTACCAACCTCCGCTGCTCTTCCCCATGCTCCCCTGAAGGGACAGTGAGGCATTCGTCCATGTGTCCATGCAGCAACCTGAGGACATCACCGCCGATCAGATACCCTGTAAGGATTGAAACTCGGTCACATTTGAAGTGTCATAGACAGGTAATCTGGTCCAATCTTCTATTTTCATACACAGACAGACAGAAGTCTAGTGAGGCTTGAGATCCTGGCCCAAATTACAGAGATGGATGGTGCCAACTGCCTGCCGCCTCTGAGCCCTGGGTCCCTAACTCCCACTAGAAAACATGATGTCAACCCCATAAATTCCTCCATGAAACATACAAGCATGGGCAGGCTCAGATTTTGAGCCTACACAGATGACAGCAACCAGAACATAATTCCTGGAAACCCTGATGCATAACCACTGTTGTGACCCAGCTCTAAGTCACCCACCCTGGGAGAGGAGAAATCCTGAAGTTAGTATAACTGAGTAATACTCTGGGGCCAAAACACTGGAAGGTAACAAACCCTAGAAAACTTGCACATGAAACACACAAATAAGCAAAAGTGAAAATAGTGTAAAAATAAGGAAAGATAAATCTTAACACAAACTTCACTTTTATATAGAAATTTAAGTGAGAGTCTTAAACATCATGCAACTGTATTACAGAATAGTGTGACACAAAAAACTCTCAATAACAGGCAGCTCGTTATCACCAGCTCGTTATTCCAAAGATGACTGCCAAGTCCACATCAAGGACAAGCCCTCTAACTCAAGTGGCATTTTTACCTTGGGCTGCTTCACTTCCTGAGCTGATGGGGGCCACACTCCAGAGAGTCTGCTGGAAGGCAGCATCCACGTGTAAGCTGCTGTTGCCGTAAGACAGGTGCTGGGAGAGGCAAATGGGGCATCACTTCAGGCTCCTGGTAAGCCTTAAGACCCGCATACTTCTGACAACTCAGACCTAACACTGCAGATTTGAAGTGTGTACAGACAACATCTATTTCAACCCTGTCACTCAGAAATGAAGAGACTAGTTTAAAAAAAAAAAGTTTCTGTTGGACTTTAGGTATATTCCAGCATTATTCTAAGAGTTACTAACTTAAGACACTAATCAGAAAACACACAAATGAATATTACTACAATAAATTTATGTTAAAATAGACTATTTTGTTTTAAGCCTTATTGATGGACAAAACTGTACAGATAGTAGGCACTTACAATTAAAACTATAATACATTTTCTACATATCACACTGTAACAGTTTTTGATAATGAAGTAGGTGAAATCTGCTGAACCAATGTTTATGGGGTCCTTTAGGAACTTTTATCTGCAATTTGATAAAAGAGCCATTAGATGGCGATATTTTCTAATACGTAAGTATCTAAAACCAGGACATTTCCTCCTAAACACAGATAACTACAAATTTCAGATTTTCCTTCTTAAAAATAAAAATGCATTGAAATAATATGCCTTATATGTTTTAGAGTCATAATATATGAGTCCTCAATGATACATAAAGTAAAACAAAATTATGTAACCACTCTAGAATTTTACAGCCAAGTGTCTTAATTTTACTAATCACCACCTGGCTCTAGCATTTCAAACACGCATAGAACAACCACTGGTTTTCTTGGAGTCATCTCAGTAAGCATCACCAATATTTCTGTAATGTTTCTGTAACACTTTTCCAATGCTGATGACAGCCTAAGCTTTCAAAGACTGTCATTGTATCTGAACCTTCCCAGAAACCATACCCTCCTAGTTAGATGAAGAGCATCACAGCAAGAAGTCATCACACTGGTGCAGTCCCCCACACCCTGATTTTCAACACCCTAAGGGGCTCTTTCACCTAAATACATACTATTCTCAAGTCACCAACAAAAACAGGTTTTGCTATCTTTGTCTTAAAAACAAAAAACAAAGACATGTTTGACATTTGACCTATATGCAGTTATCTGACCAATAACTTTTCCAATCAATAAGATTAGATGTTTACCAGCTGACTCATTAGATTTTGCAATAACCTCCTTTGATGCCGTCCCTCCCAATGCAACCAGCTGTCAGCCTGTTACCACCTCTTCTGCACCTCAGCCTATCCTTACATAAACCCCAGCTGAGATTCCATGTTAAAATTCTTTTCACTATTTACAAATAAATTATATGCCCTCTGCTTCCACATACCAGCAAAATATATTCTCCTTCACAGCAATCATCACAATGTAATTTGGTATATTTTTCTGTCTCCCTCTTATAAGCTGTCTGATTCAAGTTCACCACTGTATCCCTGGCATCTAGCAGAGTTATTCAATAAACAAATATATGGAGAAGCCAACCAAACCTTTAAAATCAAAGCAGTGTGAACCTAAAAAACATTTTAAACTATTCCATAAACAATTCAATTACCTAAGCCAAAACAGTGTGCATACACACACACACACACACACACACACACACACACTATAAAACCATATCCGTCTTACCAAACCATGAACAGATGATTCAAAATATAATACCAATGCTTAAACTTCTACTTTTGAATTCAAGTAAAACCCCTTGCCATGTTATGGTAGATAATCATTTGTTAATTCATCATGGTTCACTGAATATACTATGTATAAAGCATTGTGCCAAATATTAATAGAACACACTCCCCACCCCCAGGGTGCTTGTAATCTAGAAGGGGAAGTTAAGTATACACAGGAAATGCTCCAAGTCAGTATTAAAAAGGTTAGGTGAAATGAATTGAGAAAAGAGAACACTTTAGCCAGCCTAACTGGAACAGAGGTCATTGTACAGAGATTGGGGGACAGGTGTCATTTGCATATGGGACACGGGATTTCTTGTGTGATGAGGGCTTGAAGCGCCAGCAGGAACATTTGGCCTGGGCCTCGTAGAGAGACACTGTCTCCAAATACATCTGTATGTACACTGGATTTTGGTGCTTATATTAATAATGCTCATGTGTGAAGTGTAAATATTTAAAACATACCAACATTTTTGTAAACCAGTTTGGAGATTTTCATTTTTAATACACCAGTAACTTCATAATTGGAACTGGCCTGGGCCTCCCTGACCCTCTAAGAGACTCTGACGAGGAAAACGGTGTGACAGAGAAGAGTGCACCCAAAAGGGCAGAGATATGGGACATAAAGGACAGTGGAGAGTTTGTCTTTGGGGGCTTACAGCACCTACTTAGAAAGGGAGTGAGAGACAGGCCTGCAGACAAGATCACAGGCTTATACTTTAGGAAATAAGGAGTCACTACAGCAAAAAAATAAAGTAAAAATAAAAAACATGATGGAACCATAAAATTATGAAGATTTCAGTCTGTGAGATAAAGTCCATAAATGTCCTTATGAACATATTATACCATAAAAGGTACCTAAACAACTTCTACTCTTCTCAAGAAAATATTCTCTAGGCATAACTATTTGGAATGCTTCTACTTAGTTTTGCTGATTATACAATAAAGGGAGATCTGAATAAGACCAAGGTCAAGGCAGGCCTGTAGTATTAAATATTCAGAATGCAGAACAGTTTCCATTAATTAATTGAAACTAAGATGACTTGTCCTTACAGCAAGAGAGTTATCAGAGGTTGGAAGCAAAGCTGGCTTTAGGCTGACATATGTGCCCACTCTAGAATTCCCACAATAACACAGTGGCATCGACCCACCAGCAGCAGTGCAGGACCTTTGGGGACCACCTGCTCCCTCACACGACCTAGAATCTTATAGAGAGCATATTATTAATCACCTCTCAGGACTTCTTGATCTGGACTGCACTTTGATACTTTGTTTCCTTTGTAATCCTGTGTGTTCATTTTATGCATTTGAAAACATGATGACAAGGGCTCAGTAAGCTTTAACAGACTGTCAAAGGGATCGTGGCACAAAAAATTTTAAGAATATCTGAATTCAACCCTTCTCTGATGCATTTATTATTTACTCATTTATTTCTCTCTTAGGCAGTGTCAGCCACTTGGGCCCTGGTGATGCAATATTCTGGATAAATTATTATCTGGTGACAGGGACACAAGTAAGTAAGAACTATCACTCCTTGAGCTTTATTTTCTTCCGAGAAAAACTAAGGTACATAGGATAGATGCTCTTTTCAAATTTAATATTCTATGACTCCATTACCTGAGCAGAGAGGAAAAAAAGCTCAAGGCAAAAAATCAAAAATGCATTGCTTGATACAAAAAAACCAGACTGAACATATTTATGATCCTGCCTTTTTAGTTACCAATATTTTTATGCAACTTGAGGCAATTCAGCAATTTATTATGCAAACAAAACACCTGTTTTCTTATCAGAAATTCAGAGGTGGATAGGAGAGAGACAGAATAAACTTTTATGAACCCTAAAATAGCTTTCTTTTAAGCATTTTTGCATCACTCTTTAGTCTATAGGGTTCTGTTTTTACTAATTTATTGTTAGACACTTAATAGTTTGGTAATATTTTCATGGATCTTGAAACCTATGTTTCTATAGGTGACCTAATCAATAGAAAATTAATCAAAAATCAATGTTTACAAGACAAGCAATCCAATCTATGCATTGAAAACATCTGTGCATACTGAAGTTTACATCTTTCCAACAAGTAAAAATTGTTTTGTATGCTTTATCTTATTTTGTTTAGTATGTAATAGACTTACTTATAGTCAGTAATACATACTTGGACATATTTCCTATTTTAAATAGTATATCATTCTTATAGGTGTATATATAGTGATTTGATATGTATATATATTACTAAATGATCACTACAAAGTCTAGTTACAATCTCTCACCATACAAAGTTATCACAGTATTGGTCACTATATTCCCTATATTTCCTATGCTGTACATTATATCCCCATTACTTATTTATTTTATATCTGGAAGTTTATAACTCTTAATCCCCTTCATCTATTTTGCCAAACCCTCTCCCCTTCAGTAACCACCAGTTTGTTTCCTGTATCTAGGGGATTATTTTCTTTGTTCATTTGTTTTGTTTTTTAGATTCCACATGTAAGATCATGTGGTATTTGTCTTTTTTTGTCTTATTTCACTTAGCATAATACCCTCTAGGTCCATCTACGTTATCACAAATGGCAAGATTTTATTATTTTTTATGGCTAAGTGTGTGTGTGTGTGTGTGTGTGTGTGTGTGTGTGTATGTGTATCTCACATATTCTTTATCTATTCATCTATCAATGGACACTTACATTGCTTCTATATCTTGGCTATTGTAAATAATTCTGCGTGGACATAAAGGTTCATATATCTTTTCAAATTAGTGTTTTCCTCTTCTTCAGATAAATACCCAGAAATGGAGTTGCTGGATTGCATGGCAGTGTTAGTTTTAATTTTTTGAGGAACCCCAATACTGCAAGTGAGGAAGCCAGGACTCAGGGAATTAATGTGATTCTCAGGCATGTAGTGATAAAACTGATGCTAGAAGCCCTAGCCTCTGTGAGATTCTGAGTTTTCTATCTTTTCAGTGCATGATGATGCTATCCTGTCAAATAAACTCTACTACACAGTAGAAAGTACACGTTGCATAGCAAATAAACACAGTTATGCCGAAATCAAAGATGTGTAAAATGTATATATTGAAAAGGAAGCATGATTTGTTTCTATTGCCATTGGTTTCTAAGTAAAACTACAACTCAAAATGTATATTGTCCAATCAAAATACATTACAGCACATGCATACAACAAGGGCTTAATAAATGCTTATTTGACAAGCTGACACACTTGCATTGTCCTAGAAATGTGCATGGTGCAAGACAGACGTGCTTGCATCCACACTAGTGGAGAGACAAAAGGAGAGACATGCTCCAGGCTTCTTACAGCAACCACCCTCGGAGGACCCACTAGTAGTTTCTGTGAGTTCCACGAACACTCACTGGGTCCGTCTTCACCACTACTCCTGCCACAAAGCAAGTAAAACAAACCCATTCTCCCTAGAAATTTTTCAAAATTGGAACTAAATGGATTGGTAAGCAAAAACTGACTTAAAACACCCCCTAACCCACTTTATTCCCATGTTCACAGAGTAAAGGGGTACCAACTAATACTTACTTAATCCTAAGTCAGTCACACACAAATGATGTTTTGATTTATGGCAGGAATATACTTTCTATGAATCAACATGGGCTTAACTGCAACATTCTATTTCTGATTGGTGTTTGAATCATCATCCCCTGTAATGACTGGCATTTATGTGTGTGTGTGTGTATTCAGGTAAATTTTATAATACCCATTTTATATTTGGTGAATTACTTTTTCAACCTTAAGATAAAAATAGTATTTTGCACTAGCATCTTTCACACACCTATTGATTTCAATTTGTGAGCTCTGTATATAATTATTCTTTAGCAAAAATACAATTCTAAATAAGTTTAATTAAATATATATTGGTCTCACCCCCAAAATAAAAAATTCCTTCAATCATTATACACAAAAGTTTCTTCATTCTCCCATTTCCAGCTCCTACCCTTTGAAACAATGCAATGTCAATGAGAGATTTAATTGTTCTTCATTTTGCCCAATTCTCCTTTATTAACTTGACAACTATTGTTTGATTTCATAAATATCAAAATAGGTAATCATAAACTCATTATACAGCATTCTCATTGGATACAAAATAAAGTCCATGGAATTCTGAATTCCTGATCAAACCACATTTACATGGTATTAATAAAATAATCAAGAAACAGGCACTGTCTACATCACGAACATGCATATCAAGGGCACAGGGAAAATCTGTCTAAATGAACCTGGTCCACCACACTCTTAACACATGACATCATTCCCCTAACTCCTCCACTAGAGATAGATTTGTTTCTAAGCAATTTTCCTGGTTAATTTGCAATCTAAACTTTAAATGGATGCTTTTATTGACCTGTTATTTATTATATCATCAAGTCCATGGTCCAACTTTCCACACTTACCAAGTACCTTTCAGAGGACACACTCACTAAGATGAGGTCATCTCCAACTCTGACTTTCTCTCCTTCTGACCGCTGCTTAGAGGCAGGGTGTATAGTCCACCAACAAGCCTCACCTGCAGAATGAGGGGAAGTGAAACAAAAGTCTCTCTTAGTTTAAATAGATTTTCTTTGACAGTGACTCCAAAATAGAAGAGGGAAATGAAATAAGTCTTCAGTCAGTCTCCTTAAAATGAAATTGTCCTGTTCCCACAATTTTTAGAAATTTGAAATTTAATGCAAATTAATCTCACAGACCATAAAAATCAAAAGAATTAGGCTAAACTACTTGAGGATAACACATACTCAAATGCAAAAGCTTTTCATAGAAGTGGTTGTGACATTTTGGCAAGTTTGGTGTTTTCCCCTACTAAGAATTGCTTAAAATGTTATTTATGCTAACATAAGGTCAAATTCACCAGTCATGTAGACCTGACTTCACTCTTTATGTAATCACCTTAATACACTGTTCTTACTTCTCTCAGTAATAACATCTAATTTTTCGCCCGTTGATTTTCAAAAGGACTTAAGATTTTGTAATGTGACAGTTGCATCATAACAATTTAAAGAACTTATTTTTTTGAGATGCTGATTTAAATGGGCACAATTATCATCTAAATTTTAGCATCTTGCGCCTTATTTGATTTTGTTATTTTAAAATGTGGTAGTTTCTATTAATCCAAGGGTAAAACATAAGAGAATCCTCCTATAGAAGTATACATTATAAAAATATCTGGTTATAATCAAATAATTTCTTCTAGAACAAGTCAAGCATAAGCTTCATGAATTATACATCCATTCTTCATCCTTCAGTCCAATTACCAAAGATATATAAACTTAGCACACATTCCTTCAGTCTGTTCACAGTTCCTTTTAAAACCTAAATGTAAATTCTATTCAAAATGAGAACAGTTTCAGTGATATGTTATCTACAATTTTAAGTCTCTCCTTTTGCCCAGCTTTATTATTTTTCCACAACTTTTTTTTTCTTTCTAATTCCCCAATGCCACAATGTAAGTTCCATAACAATGGGGACCTTTTATGTTTTGTTCACTGGGATTTTCCCAGACACAAGCATTTTTGTTTTTGGTGCTCTGATACGCAATAAAAAATCATTTTGCATAAATGAGTAAATGAATTAGCAAATAATAGTTCTTAAACATGTTTACAATCATTATGTAGTCTCTGCTCTGAGCTGCTTTTCTTACACAAACCACAGTCTTACTTGAATGTCACTTAGCAGTATTCCTTATCTTCATTCACTCAATTCACATTTTTAGAGTTTCAGGGAGTTTTTCTCTCATTCATTCAAACACTTAGAAAGTACTCACTATTTGTCAATCATTGCTTTAGTAGCTAGGGATACATCAATAAATGAAAGAAAATATTATCTGCCTTGTGAGTTTCGTTCTGATCAAGGCAGACACACAACAAACAGTTAAGTATTATAATAAATACTTCTACAACTTAGAAGCAGTAGTGAGGCCTAGGGAACAGTACCAGGGGCATCTGGATGCAGGGAGAGGGACTGCCTTGTTGTTTTGACAATTTTATTGTCCATAAACAACTTACATATCGTGCATGTCTTGTGCTTCTTTTATGTAATTTTAAGTGGAAGTAAATTAATTACAATGACAGAACTTTTAAAAACTAGCAAAAATACAGTGAAATTACTGAGCCCACAAAAAATGAAACAGAAATAAGAATAATACATTTATCTTTTTGGTGCCTGGGATTCTTGGGATTTCATGTATAAGGTGACATGTTGATCTATTTAAAGTGTTCATTAGATTGGAAAATACAGCTTTATTTTTATACATTTGTAGCATTTTTATACATTTGTAGCCTTTGAAAAATTTAGAGTATAAAAAAGCATTTATAAAAGTAGGACGTATATGAAGGATAGGTTGTTCCCATCCATGAAAGGAAAAACTCCATAAGAGTTGGTCTACAAGGTCTGACAATTAAGTTTGAGAACTCGTCCTAGAAAAAGTGCTACATACGTCAATGCTGCATATCACTACAGTCACCTTCAAAGTGCCCTCCTTGGGAAGTTTTGCACTGATACCAGCACCCAGTCCACTTTTCAAAGCAATTTTGGAACTCTTCTTGTGGAATGGCTATCAGAGCTGTCATGTATTACCCTTGATGTCCTGAATGTTATCAAAATGTCTTCCTTTCAATATTTCCTTTATCTTCAGATAAAGAAAAACATCACTGGGGGCCAGGTCAGGTGAGTAGGAAGGATGTTCCAATAGTTATTCGTGTACTGGCTAAAAACTCCCTCACAGACAGTACCATGTGAGCTGGTGCACTGTGGTCATGCAAGAGCCATGAGGTTTTGCTGAAAAAGTTCAGGTTGTTTCTTCTAACATTTTCACACAGCCTTTACAGCACTCTCAAACAGTAAACTTGGTTGACTGTCCACTTGGCAAAAATTCATAATGAACAATCCCTCTGATATCATAAAAGGTTAGCAACATCATTTTGACTCTTGATTTGGACTGGTGGAACCCTATTGATTGTGGAGAATTGGCTGACTTCCATTGTGCACTTTGACACCTTGTTTCAGGGTCATATTGTTACACCCATGTTTCATCACCAATGATAACATGACCCAAAACATTGTCTTGCCTCTTCAAAAGGTCTTGGCAAACTTCGACTCTCCTTCGCTTTTGTTCATCAATGAGCTCCTTCAGGACCATTTCTGCACACACCTTTCTAATGCTAAGATTTTCAATTAAGATTTTCCTGTTTCTCTATTGATGTTTACTTGGTCTGCTAAGCTTTTCACAGCCAGCCGACAATTGTGACACACAATGCAACAAATTTTGCAATGTTTTCATCAGTTCTGCTCATCTAGTTGCCCTGACCTCTCTTCATCAGTGACACTTTCTCTACCCTCAAAAAACGTTGAATCTATTTGTACACTGCTGTTTTCTTCATGGCATTATTCCCATAAACTTGAACTAACTCTGATTTCACTTCTACTCTTGTCAAGTTTAACAAGAAATTTAATGTTTGTTCATTGCTCTAATTCAAGCTCTAGCATTCTTGCAAGAGCACACAAAAAATACTCAACAATGAACACCACTCAGCAAGACACTGCCACAGATTGACACAAACACAGTTGTGAGACATAGATATACCTTACCAACCTTACCAACTTGTTTGTACAGTGCTGCCAATGTAAGCTTGTGGTGACAAGTTCATGAACTTAATTGTCAGACTTTGTATTTTCTTCCATTCTTTTTTCTATTTGATCTTTTATTTATTTTAATTTCAGAAGCCATGCATGCTCATATTAAAAGGTAAAACATCAGACTGCACAGAGTATAAAGTCGGAGATTGAGAATAACACAAATAAGGCTTATGTTCTCCTATTTTAATTCTTTGAAAGGACATAATATTAATATACACATTTTTGTTTAAAAAATATGTAAATACTTATCTTTTTGGATAGATATGTAGCTCAATGCTCTGTGGACAGAGAAATGAAGGAGATTTTCATTTTCTACCTCTCTGTTTGAATACTGACATTGAGTATGTTATATTTTTAGACTTAAAAATATTTTTAAGAAGAAAGAGATATGTAGTAATACTTCGTAAACTAATCAATGCACATCAATGTGGTAAAGTGCCAGTAAAGCATGTAGTAAGTACTGTTTTCCTAGGCAAATCTACCAGAAGAATAGGTTTGAACATCCAGGTAATTATGCAGTAATGACAAGCAGTCAAAACAATGTATATGTCCTCCTTCTACTAAAAACTTTCCTTAGAAAGACATTCGTCTTTTCCAGATTCCATCCATAAGGATGTCCATCTAATGGATTGTCAATCATCCCATTGACTTCTTCCAACCCAACCCCTGCCATGCTCTCTTGGAACTCAGTTTCATTGTGGACCAACATGCTCACCTGTCGTGTCTTCTTGCAAGCCAACATCAAAGGCCAGCTTATCAGTGGAAGACTGGGAGGTAGACAGACAGCACAGATACTAAAAGACAGAGAGTCAGTACTTGTTACAAAACATTCACAGTCCTATGCAAGTCTAAGTCTGACATGTAATTTTGCTGTATCAATCTTTCCATTCAAACATGACTGCTTCTGTGCTTAGCCCAGGTTCTTAGCTGTGACATAGGACAGCACCTACATCAGGAGTGGTGTTCTCAGGATAATGCAGTCTTGTTCCCCTCATAAAAAGATAGGGGTTAAAATCAAGTTTAAAAAAACTCTAGGGAAGTATGTTCTGTCACTAAAAGAAGACAAGTAAGTGGGGAAGAGTTTGTACATCACTCACTTCATGTGATACTCATGATCTTAAGCAGAAATATAACCGGATATGATAGAAACCTTTCTCCAAACCAAAATTTGAAAACTATTCACTTCTATCTTCTAGTTACATGTTCATTTTAAAAAACATTTTTAAAGTAGACTTTTTCCATTGTTAAATTTATTGGGGTGACACTGGTTAGCAAAAATTACATAGATTCCAGGTGTACAGTTCTATAATATATCATCCACGTGGTGCATTATGTGTTCACCACCCAGAGTCAGTTCTCTTTCCATTACCATATATTTGCCTCCCCCTTGCCCTCAGGTAACCACAAGACTACTTAAACATTTTTAACGCTTTGAAATTCACCCAGAATTTATTTGGGTGTGCAAAACATCACCTCACTGAAGTGAGGTTTTATCACATATATACATATGTGCATGTGTCCCTAGTAGTAATCCAACTCTTGCAACACCATCATCTCCTAACTTCTTTCCCCCTCTTAAGTTTTCCTAACATATATTCTTGGACATAAAGTTTACAATAATTTCTGAGGATAATTCCCCTATCACCACCCCAACTTCAAGACCCTTAAGTGTTACAACAATGAGGAGATAAAGATAAATGTGGCATAAGCTCAAGCTACACTATCACATACACCAACCAAGTGCACGGCCAACAAGAACAGGAGTCCTGCAAAGAGGACAGAGAGCTCCCAGAATCACTGGATGCTTAATGCAAAGACTAGAAAATCCTGGTTGTGAAAGAGGGTGCATCCAGCGCAGTGGGTGTCTGTGAGTGTGAGGAAGCAGGAGATGAACCGATTGGACACAGATGTGCTGGCATGTCAGGTGGGATTGGTGCCATGGGATATAAAATCAAATTGAGCTGGAGACTCTGAGACTGTCTCCTAACTGCAAAGCACTGGCTCCCAAAGTTATAGCATGTATCAAGGGTCCCCACATGTTCTTAGTTAATGTAGGAGTGGGAGTCTGTCCTCAAGACAGGAAGACCATGGTGGTCCCTGAGGTTTATAGACTTTAGAGCTAAACTTATTAAATGTCTGCCTTTATTTGAGAAAAAGTAACAATTTTACAATACTGACTTCCCAGGAAAAAACATAAAGTGATCCCTATTAAAGTCTTCTGTAGTCTTTCTCAATAATATTACAGCACTGGGCACTGTAACTATTAACACAATTCTCTCCTCCTCTTACATCCATCGCAACTGTGAGGTACATACTATAATTATTCCACTAAGTGGCAATTAAGTTCTATCAGGGCAGGACCTGGTCTATTTACTACTATATCCAGCACCTAGAATAGTGCCTAGCACACAGTAGGTGCTAAGTAATACTTATTAAATGAATCAATGAAATTTGCAGATGCAATTACAGGCTTGAAGAGGTGCAGCCAGGGATCCAAAGCTGTGCTGCGTGAGGGCAAGTGAGCCTCAACCCAGTTCATCCAGCCAAGTCCAGGCTCTTAACAGTCTGCTAGGTACAGAAAGTACTTTCCTTAAAACAGACTCTCACATTTATTATTTCATACAGTGTATGTGTTTTGGTTGCTACTAAAAATGAAATTATTTCCATGAAGTTCTAATGTGTGGTTGCTACCTGCAAACAGGATGTTTTTATCCAATTGTCTTGTTTCTAGCCACTTTATTAAAGTGTTCTTCATTTTATTTCATAGTTGCTATGTTGGCCAAGATTTCCATACAATATTATATAGCATATTCTTCTTTTTCTTTGTTTGTTTCTGTTTTGCCAAGAATGGCTTCAGTGTTTGAAAATTAAGTATAATGTTGGCTATTGATGTGGCATTGATATTTTCTTTATCACTGAGAAAATAATCATCAATGCTTAGTTTTTAATAGAAATAGGTGTTAAGATTTATTCAAACCTTTTTCAGCACCCATTAAAATGATCATTTTTCTTACTTAACCTATCTATGTGTTGCTGCACACAAAGAGAAATGGCATTATTAAGTCATCATTAAAATCATACCTATACTGCTACTTCTCTTCATGTACTTTTGAATCCCATTAACCAGAATTTTCACATCAATATTCATGATGGAGCTTGGCAGGGTTTTTTGTGTGTGTGTGGCGGGGGTTAGTATTGATACTGAAGCTATGTTTAGTCTCCTCTCTGAAAGAGTTTATGTATTTTGCAAATTATCTCCTTCTTAAAAGGAATAATGAATTACATTTTACTTCCAGATAATGGATTATCATGTAGTCATTAAAATGAGGTTGATTAAGAATTTAAATAACATGGATAATGCTTAAGTTGTGATAATACATAAAAAAAAAAGTCAGGATACAAATTGGGTTATATAGTAAGATCTCAATTATGAAAAAATACCTTTTAAAAACAGAAAGGATTAAAAATGTTTTGAAGTCCCCAAGAGTTTTATCTCATTACTATGATCATGAAGAATTTTTTCTTTTCTAAATCTTACAGAATGAATGTATTGTTTTTGTAATTCAAGAAATTTGAATGAAACTTCTGTATTTTCTTACATATTTTATACATAAAAAAACAAAGATGTTTTTATATGAATATATAAACACATATAGTTGAGAATGAGTTTACCATGTCTAAAAGGCACCTAATGGGTAATACGGATATTTGGGTGAAAGGAGGTGCTGATATGGAAAAAAAAAAAGCAGGAATAGAAATTAGTGGAAAACTGACACTGGAATCACAGGCAGATTTTTTTTTATTTTACTAAGGTTATTTTAGTTCTTTCATAAATAAATTGCTTACAACAAAATCAGAAATGAGAAATAAATCTTACTTTACTCCTAAATTTCTCCTAAAACTAGTCTGTCAAAAGTAACAAACTAAAAATCAGAGTCATATAATGACACAACTGAATGAGGATCATCTAAGTTAATCCTCATCTTATAAATGAGAAATGAGGAAACAGCATATAAAGATATTAAAGAACATATGTATCCAAGCTCATTGAAGCCACAACTGAAATACTATTTCCAACATTTCCTGACTTCGGGTGCCCAAATGGATCGGCATAACCACAAGGGAGATAAAACCCAACATCTACTCACCATGCCGCTGTAGGAATGGCGCAGCAAGATGGCGTGTCCATAAAGGAGAGTCCGATGACCACCACCTTGAGCAGTCTGGAGAGGGAGGACAAAGGAATGACAAGAAAGAAAAGCCCAAAGAGTAAAGTTAACTGAGTCAATAAAATGCTGTCTTGTTCTCAAGGAAAAGTTAAGAGCTATTACAGACAAGCAAAGTGCTGTGGAAAGATCCTTCAATGGAATAAAGGTACCAAGAAAACCTATACTGCAAGTGAGCAGTTGATCTAGTTCTTGAAGAATGGGCTGACTTCAGTAAATCCTTGCCATAATTTGTAATTATTTATTCACAGTTATTTATTGTCTGTATTTCTCATTGCATTGTGGTCCGCATCAGACAGGGACTACAGCACTTCAGTCACTACTGTATCCCAGGTGCCTAGTAAAATGCCAGGTACACGGTAAGTATATTTTTTTCAGTGAGTATTTTTTTAATGAATGGGTATTCCTGAAACACAAAACTGACCAAATAATCCACAGGCTTAAAAACCTGCCATATGTTAAGGTTAAAAACAAACCAACTGTTTATAGGAAAAGAGTTCAAATTCCTTCATGTGAAAGAGAGACGTGTTTCTCAAATTTAGGGTGCTTATGAATCCCCTGGAGAGCTTGTTGAAACACAGACTCCGGGGCCTGTTTCTGAGACTGATTCAGTTGGTTGGGGGTAAATGCAGAGAAGCTTCATTTTGAAAATGCCCCAGGCATGTGATGCTATTATTCTGGGGACCACGCTTCGAGTAGCACAAGCAAAGAGAACAACAACATGTAGCCTCAAGCCTTTCTAGCTTCCTCTCTGAACCACCTATGCTCCAACTGCACACGTCTACCCTGCCCTGAACATGCCATGCTGCCTCCTGCTGCTGTGTCTTACACGGTATCCCCTCCCTCTGTAGTTGTCCTTTCTGCCTCATAAACTGTGCTTAAAAACTCAGGTGAAAGGCTGCCGCTACCAAACCTCATCTGGTTCCCTCAAAGTTACCTGCTCCCTCAGCACTCCTGCATCCCCATACATGTGGTACCTGTAGCCCCGACTATACATAGTACCTGAACTTATCACTCTGCACCATAACCACCTTTCTCTCCAGGACCAGACTGTGAACTTCTCAAGGACAGAGACCAGAGTTCTCAGCACAAGGCATTCAGTGAACCTTTTTGAAAGAAAAACTGATGTGGGGAGCATGATACAGGCTGGTTGAGGAGTATGAGTCAAGGCCATGGTTTACAATACCACGTGACAGGAAAGAGGAAGGGATTGCAGTGTTGGGTCAGAGAGAAACTGAACAGGATCCATAAAATTAGATCAGGGCAAGATCATGGAAGGTACAGAAAGTTATGCCATGGAATTTGTACTTTTTTTCTGTGGGAAAATGAGTTCTTAAAGAATTTTAACAATGAGAGTGATGATCTTGACCTACAGATATCTTAAGTACAGAATCAAGTACTTTAATATCAATACTATTGCACCCTTTTTGCTAAACATATACCCCCTCCCTACTGTTCCATATAATTTCTTAAGATAACTTTATTTACATGCTATGCTTGAAAGATCTTAGAACCATTCTTGAAATACAATTAAAGATACTGAAATTATAAGAACTGCTTTTTTAAAAAAGAAAAATCACTTTATCACATACTGAGAGGAAAAGGGAAAAATCTACTTTGCAAAATAATATTCCTCCTCAGAATGAGGCCCTCTTCAGGGAGCACTTTCATTTCCTACGATGTATTTGATTAACGGCATCCAAGAACAATTGTATTTACCTCATCTGATTTGGGTTACTCTGACAGGAGCATAACTCTTCATACCAGATCTAAGTTCGAAAGCTATGAATTCCAGCTGAACTTTAGTGACATGTGACAATGACACCAGTCAAAACAAGGTTTTTTAAGATGAAGATTTAACCAGAAGGTATTAAGTGCTCCTTCTACTGTGAAGTTTCGCCTAGATATTTCATGTGTTTATATGAACATGCATATATGTCTAAAAGTTCAAACTGGATAAGCTAAGAGGAGATATTTTAGTATTTGAAATTTCTTTCAACTACAGATTTTACACTAGAGATTTCCTCACCAGTTAAATGCTAATGTATGCCACGTAGTTTTAACAGAACTTTTGTAAAAGTTTGCAAATAACCCACACTAAGTTAATTTTGTTACTGTGTCACTTAACACAAAGTGAACATAATTTAGGTGATATGGGCTATAGTACTTTTCTTCTGACTTGTCATTTTAAATGACATTTCTCTAATTGACTCTAAGAAAAATGCCACTCTTGGGCAGGTCAGGTAACTTCTTCACTCAACAAACATTTAATCAGAAGGGTTGTGTGTGAGGAATACATCCAAAGGGGTAATGGGTTCTTTTCAGTGTTTTGTGTTTTGGTCAACCATGTCAATTTTCTTGTTAAATGTGGCTGGTCCTTATTTTAATTTAAGTGAACAAATATTTATGGACCTCCTCCGATGTAGGGAATTACTGGTACTTTATGAAGATGGTCGTACCAAACATTGTCTAGCCACTTCTAGGGTTATTCCTTCAAGATTCTACAGCATCCTGCTTCAGGTGGGCTATGGGCACCCGCTGAGCAATTTCAATTTCAATGAGAAAAAGATATCATCGCTGCTGGGTGACAGATATATAAAAAGCAGTAGTAACTCATTCCTCTGGGACAGGGCCCACGTTCCCTCCAGCCACTCAAACCTACACCTATAAGCACACAGTGCTATGGCTATTGATAGATTCCATACAGAATGGCTCCTGCTCCTCTATCCTCTCCCTCCTCCCCTCACCCTACTGTAACTCAGCATAGCCTGGGAAACTGCAAACGTAGCCTGGGAAACTGACAACTTAGCCCGAGAAACTATAACTTGGCTCGGGAGACTGAAACTTGCCCTAGCCCTTCCCTTAGCCCGGTACATAGAAACCTATCCTTGACCAATCAGTAGTGACCCCCTAGCCCTTACCTATGCCTGACTAATCAATATGACCACATATGTCTCCCTCTGCCTTATGCCTAGCAACTCCTTTACCTATATAACTTCACTCCCAACGGCCAGAGGGGCTGCTCTCCCATTGTGAGGCAGCCCGGCAGCTTCTCCCCCAATAAAGCTTGTCACTACCACCCGGTGTTTCGGCTCGTTTCTATCAGCCATAACCTTTGGGAAGCCAGTCAGAAAAAACTAGGTGAGAGTTCATCAAACTAATGGGACATCAAGCTCAAGGCTGGTGTTTTCAGAAGTTAACTTGTTGACTGTTCCTTGGAATCTAAAGCAGTGATTTAGGGGTAAAGTAAGCAGTGCTTTCAATTGCACCCGTTAAAAGGAGAATTAGGTAATTAAATTTTTAGTAACATGTAAACCTTCAACTCACATTAATGCCACCTATACTTCAACTAGTCCTGCTAATTCTTCAATAAATATTATACAAAGCAAACCCCTTCCTATTTATTGGAAAAATATTTATTGGGTGTCTACTGCCTGAGAAGTACTATTCTGAGGGTATTATGCTTAATAAGCTCACAGCCTGTTTCCTCTGCCTTGAGAATGAGAGTTTTCTCTGAAACTCTAATTATTCATTTATTTAACTATTTTACTGAATCCCATGTAATTTCCTTCAAATTATTAGCGCACTATCAGCAAAGAAAATGGAAGTTTAAGAACTAATTCTTTGTATATTTCTTAATATCTCCAATTATATGATAGATTATCAGGTCCTTTCGGTAAAATTATTACCTGGAACTTACATGTCCTTGAAACACATTTCCACATATGACTCAGGGCCTATCTGTCCCTGAAAATGCAGCTGTCAACCCCCACACCCAGCTTCCCTCCTGTGACTGGCTAGGCCTGTGGTATAGTTAGTGAGCTGTTACCAGCCCTTGATGGTTTCTCTGCAGAACCAGAATCCTGATGTCAGCTTCTGCTGGACCACCGTGGCCTGCAGTAGATGACGGTAGTCTACATTAAGGGACTATTGCTCTTATGAGAAAAAACAGTAACAACCCCAATTTCCAAACTCCACTTCTAAATATTTCTGGTATGTAAGAGTCAAGCATCATTTAATAAAATGTAAAATTAGACTTTTTGAAAATATCAATTAAAATTTTTTTTTCAGATCTGTGTAAGGGTTTGGTTTCATTACCACAGAGATGATGGACAGCATTAATGTTATACAATAGTATAAAAAAAGCAAATGAAAAACAAACTTAAGAACCTTAAGTAGACAAAAAAGGCAAGAATACTTTCAAACAAAAGATCAGTAATACTGTAGTAGGTGTCTAATCAAAACTTGCCTCAAGTTTTCTACAAATTATTTTAATATCAGCTTAGTATTACTAAGCATTCCTATGCCGCTAGCCTTTCAGGATCTGGCCAAAAATGTCCAATGAGGGGACCCATATTGTAAGTAAAAGTTTTTATATAAATGTTCTAAATTCACATTTATTTAGAATAACAATCAGTAACAAGGCATGACTTATTCATGTCCTATCCCTCTCTGTGGGGTGGGGAAGAAGAGATCATTAACTACATTTGAGGTATTGCTGCCATAAGCTTAAAATGTAACAGCAGAAAAAGCCTAAGACATAAAATGAGAATATTATATTAATGACTAAGATCAACTAAGGAGGTTCATACACACATGAAAATTACTGGCTCCATATTTTGTTCTTTTCTGTGGGGTTCCCCTGTGTTTTTTAAATATATGTTTGTACTTTGTATTTGTTTATTAACATGTCTCTGGTATTACTGGTGATTAAAACTAATTTACTAACTATTTGACTATATAACATTTGACTATTTGAAGGTTTTCTGTTTTTCTAATCATTTTTTTCTGTACGAAAATTCTATGTTAATTAGTGTAGGATATTTCTCATAATTCCAATTCCTTATTATGCAATACTTATTTTTTAATAAATCAGATTCTAGAGGAGAACTTGTCTATGTTCCTTGATCACTCTAACATAATATGCTGTCTTAGAAGTTTAAGAATGCAACCTTAAAAGTTTACAGTAGGCAACACTAAACTATTCTGCCCAAATTTAAAACAACAGACAACAACAAAAATAAATGTGCCTTAGGGAACTTCTTTCGTAGTGCTCAGATAGCTAAGTTTACCTTCAAATAATAATTAATACTTAGGCCATGAGTTGTTCCAGGGAGAAAAACGGGTCCATGCTAAGTATTCACATCCTCTGGGAATGACCTTCCCACCCAGATATGAACAGTAGCAGCTCAGAACTTCTGGGCCCGGCATTCTGGTTTTCCTGTGGGTCCCTAACAGCAGGCTATACTCAAACAGCCTTTAATCCATTCCATTTTTGCTCTGAGACTACTTGCTTATGGCTGCAATGTTTACCCCAAGACAACATGCAGATTACAGTCCTAACCTTAACCCAAAGTTTACCACATGAAAAAAATTATTAAATACTGATCATCGTATACACTTGTTACATTAGGATTAGGAACAAGAACAGTTTTTATATTTTACTTTCACATTGAAAATCAGTCAAATTTGCTTCAGCCATGAGCTGTACTTTATTTTTCTGAATGGGAAAGGGGTTAATTATTACCAGTTCACAGGATGCTTATAATAGTCAGTGACAAATCCTTCTTCAGTACAAAATATATGTGGCTGACAAAGCCAGCTAGCTGAGCATCATCAAGACAGCCACTTGGCGCTGGATGGCTTACTGATGATTGCGTCTTAAGCAAAAGTCTCCTGAGGGAGCCGATCAGGCTGCTGACAGAACTAACTAACCATCGCTTAGTACCAACAGCAGAAACAGGCTCCTGCCACAAGGAAACATCTGTCTAGTTCTAGGAGGCTAAGCAACAGCTGTCCAGGTATGAAACCCAAAGCTAATCAGGAACAAAAGAAGAAAGCTGAATAAACTTTAGCATCCTTTTCCTTTTAAGTGGCTTAAATTCTTCTAATTTCATGCACATGCATACACTTAATCAAACTCTGACCTTCCCAGATGATGCAATGCAGGCATGACAATAAGTCATCCAGTATCTGGACTTGCAGTTAAAAGGAATCAGAGCCTAATTACATTATTTTGGGGATCCCACCTAGTTTAAACTGATTCTACATCACCTTTCTCTTTGCACTGATTTTTATATGAATCTGCTCTCCTAAAACATCCTAAAATAATGTGCTTCAGGAAACCATTCAATTCACCCTTCTCCAAGGGGAAGCATATATGGCACTGAATAAGGGGTTGTGGTGACTAAACAAGTCCAGTAAATACAGATGTAGCAGGAAAAACTGAACTTTTTCAAACTCAATTTCTTAGTTACTTGTTTATATTTCCAAGGAAAGTAATCATTCATGTCTTACTGCTGCTTATAACATTTTCCCAACCAAACCCTTTGTTTCTCAATATCTAAGTGAGAGGTTAATGTCCTATCTTTCCAATGTAATCATGTTGTTTGCTGAAAAATAAGAGCTGCAGTCATTTGAAATTTTGGAAAATGTTTTGCATCCTTGTTGATAGATGGCTTTGAATTACTGCTGTGCTCTAGCATCCTGTCCAAAGTGTTGAATTCTTAATGTCAGTGATCAGATCCATTTGTGGGCACCCACAGCATTCCAGGTTCGGTCTTGTGAAATACAGATGACAGATTTAGCTAAGTCCTCATGACCTACGGGAACACTCTGCTTCCTTTCCTCCAAGCAGCCTTTTACATCTATATCAGAATTTTCATATAACACTTTTCAGAGTTTCTCTTTTAAGATGATAATCCTTTAAAATTTAAATTATATTAAGCCTTTATTAACTGAATAAACTTCTCTATACATTGGTTTCTCGGCTTTTAGGATAAAAAAGTTAAATTCTGTGATTGTTACACGAGAAAAGTGGTAGTATATAAAACTGAAAAAAAATTTTCTTTTTTTGTCCCAAATAATAACATTGGGCTCTTCTCTTTCTATTGCATTTCCTTCAATGATGACTGTACTTTCTCTTAGTCTCTGTTTAAAACCTTCCAAAGTATTTTTTTAATTTGCTTGAGAAATGAAAAGAGGTTGAATTATTTTCACTTCTCCTGAAGTAAGTAATTATACAGCAGCTTCTTGGTGCCTCCTCTAATTTCCTAGGGTATAAAGTTCCTATTGTATTCACACAAGAGTTCTTAAACAAAAAAACAGCCAATATAATCCCACAGTGAAAATTCTAGCTGGAGAGCTACTTAAAAAGCTGTTTCGATGGGAAGAATTCCTAACATTGGCTAAATAAAACTTTTATGTTACAATATGACCCAAAGATGTCAAATGTTCTTTTGTTAAGCTCACAAATCTAAACATGTGATTTATTTATTTAAATTTAAAAGTTCCCAAGTTTGATTTAATTTTTAGAAACTTTTAAAATGTGAAGAAAAGTACTAGGAATTCAAGAAGTAAACCAAACTGAAAATGGAGACAGCATTACATGTAGAGTAAATGATCCAACATCTTACCTTCATCATGAATTTCTGTAGGGGCAGAAGGGAGAAGAAAGAAAACATTAAATACATACTATTTCAAAGACTTATTTTAAAACATCTCATTGTTATAATTAGAATTATGTGAACAATAAACACACTAAAACACATTCACTGTTTTGTCACAACAAAACTTAGTATCAACAACATGCCAGAGAAAAGCTGTAGCAAGCAAAACTCTTTTCACAAATGTTTTTACCTTAGTGCTTCCATTTTCTGTGAAAACATGCTGCTCTATGTTAATGCGTGATTCAATTTACAACACATCTAAGCACCAAAAATGAACAAAGGTATAATCTTGAAATTATAACCTAAGACACATTAAAACATTTTTTTCATTTCATCTTTTGCATAAAATGCAGTGATATAAACAGCCAACAAAACTAATTTTAGTAAAAATAGTGGATTAGAAACAGGTAAGGTAGATGGTAAAGTAATGTGCTACAGTAATAAGCTGCTAGCACTTCATGCAAAATAACAAGCAGTAGTTCCCTAGACACTATATACTGTGAGATGTGAAATTCAAAGGAAAAAAATCACAAAAACTTTCTTTTTCTCTTAAATTGACACAGCCTTTTCTTATGATTTACACTAGTTTTTTTTTTCTTCTACAAACCATAGTATGTACATATATTCCTTCATTTTTCTTTAGGCCACTAAAGTTTCTTTGACTTATTTCTAGGAAACATATACAGGAAAAAGAGTTAAGAAACAAAAATGGCCTTGCTTTTCCAAACTAAGGGCTAAATTTAGTTGTCAACATATCCAAGTACTACAGAGAAGAGATACACATGTCCACATTTGTTTTACATATGTTTTACATATGCTAGTTTTCTAACATAGGTATTTGTAAATACCATAATTATTTTCCTAAAACATATGTACATATATATTACTCAATGGTAATTTTATTGTGACTAATTTTTTCATTTTAATGTAATTTTAAGAAAAAAGCTGTAAAAAGAAAAAAGAACGCATTTCATGCTCAGCTGAGAAAATATAGGCTGTTTAGTTATATTTTTGTCCCTGATTTTAACAGTAAATGATATCAGGAAATGAATTGTTCATGTTGAAACTGAATAACCACATGTGATGAATAGTGATACAGATTTTGCTAAATGAAGAATTAGGAAAAATAATTTTTAATCCTTGGTTCAAAGAAAAACAAAAATCCAAAATTTTGCTACATAATATGGTTTATAACCTATGTTTTTCAAGAGAGCAAATTGATCTAGGTTTTGGAGACTTTTCTTTCAGAAATATTCTCAGTCTGATTTTGTCAGTTATCTTGGTGGAATTACTTTAGAATCACAGTAAGTAGAAAAAGGACTGGTCAGTAGAGTTCCTGAGATCTGCTTTCCATAATTTCTAAGTTGTGTACGACTGTAGGCAGATCAAATCATAGAGGAGAGTAATCTGTATATATAATAAAATAGAAGAAACACTAGGAATTAGCAAAGGTTCAACTACCCACCTACAGAATGAGGAGGAATTGCAGATATAATGGACATATTATTTTCAAAAGATAATCAAGAACATTAAAGATTATTTGAATCATGATTGAGATTAACTTTTTGTACAAAGGCAACGGTCAATTTAACTTTAGTAGTGCAAAGCTGTAACATCATGGGATTCTCAAAAGGAATCATTCAAGGGCAAGGAAGAAAGCAAAATACATTAACACAGAAAGGGTACATTTTTTTGTTTTTGTTTTTTTTAATTAAATGTTTGAGGTGACACTGATTAGTAAAATGACATAGGTTTCAGGTGCACCTTTCTATCATACATCATCTAAGGGAAAACATTTTAATCTTAGTATAAACACTGCTTAGGTATGATAAACAGCAACAGAAAAAGAATAACAAGAATAATAACCTTTTAAAAGTTGATTTAAAAAAAAAAGAAACCCATGCAGGTAAATATCATTTTTTTAAATAGCCTCACTTTTAGGTATAGAGAATATCATTTTTATGCTAACAATAAGTTTAAAAGATTACATGGTTTATTTCTCTTATGAAAATTTCATTAGATAAGAGCTTAATTCCATTGGCCAAGATACAGAGAGGGAAGACAGTGAAATTACAGTCTAGGCACCAGCATGGGTCCTCATACTGCTTTCCATCTCAGAAGAAATTTTGGGATGATAATCAATTTGCACAGAAACACAAAGGAGGTAGAAAGAGGTTTCGTTCTTTAGGGTAAAATTACAAATAGCAATAACTCAGCATCCCACTTTTAGTTTAATTACTTCAGAATTACACCTCAGATGCAGCTTCAAATGTGAGCAAGAATTGGGGGTATAACTCCCCATTATTGCATTAACATGAAAACCGGGAAGAAAATAGAAATCCTTATGTTTTAATTCAAGCATTGATGGCCCTGGGAGTCTAATGGATGACAAAAAGAAGCAGAATAGTCTTTGGTCTACTGGGGTGCCAAAAACATATATACACATTTTAAGAGATGTTATCTATGTATTAGTTTTTGAAGTTGAGTTGAATTACAGGAGCAATGTATAGTATGACGCTCCTCAAAAGGTAGTGTTAATCAAATAAATGCTAGCAACACCATGCAACAGGCAGGACAGTCAAAGAAAAAGGCGGAAGCACAGTTGTCATTTGAGCACCGCAAGACCATTTTGAAGTGGTATATGAAGTTTGAGAATGTTATTGAGCTTCCCCCTCATTCTCCTGACTTAACACCCCTTGACTTCTGCCTATGGAGGACCTTAAAGGTTGTGGTGAACCACAGAAAACCGGCTACAATGGTTACTTCGGGAAGAAATGGAAACAGCATGTGCAGAGACACAAGTGGACACTCCAGTCATTGTTGCTCAAGCATTAGTTTGCTGTAATCAGAAGTTTCTGGACAAGTTGTTGGTACCACTTTGAGCACCTCCTGTAATTGCAGAAGTCAATGTGACTTGTATTCATCTTTTGTTATTGGTATATATGGAGTATTACAATTTTAATACAGTTTTTTCCCTTTCTTAAAATGTGTGCACATTTTTTTGGCACCCTCTGTATCAGCATGTGTCACTAGATCCAGTAGATTAGAAAGACCTAAGGGACTTTGGTAGCATATGCAAATGATTATACGTAGAAAAATCAAATAGCAATACTTTATTCTGAAAATTATAATCAAACATTGAATATCAAGAGATGCATAATTATATTCAATCTGCTACTGGTAACAAAGAAAGAAACAATAATTCAGGTGATGTAAAAAGCTCCTCTACCATAATTATGCCTTTCAGTTCAACCTTGAATTTTTTAACTGTTATTTCATTTTCATGAAATGACAGCTAATTTATAAAATTAATACTTCTAAAAATAGATTCTTCTTAGAAGTTTTAAATGAAGCTTTACTGAAATATCTTTTCAAATCTTACAAAGATAAAGAATTAGCAACAAAGCAACAAAATAAACATTTGGGGGCTAGTAAAAAGAATGATCAAATTTGACAATTAAGAGACTAGGTCAAAATTCTGGCTGAGGAATCCTTCTAACATGAAGGATTCCCTTCCCTCCATGAGGGAGGGGAGGTAAAATGTCCTACCCTGCACATAAAATATCCATCAAATTGAAGCCTCTTTTGTCATCTTTCCTCTCCATGTATCAAGATGCCAAGATTGTCCTTAATTTTCCAGCTGGTATCCTCTCCTTCTGAGTGAGGATAATCTGGTAAACTTCACTATGTTGAGAAAAAGAGAAGTTACTTTATCACCAAAGACTTGGGTTTGCTGGTGACTCTTTTAAATGAATGATAATTTATGATGTTCCCAAAAAATTTGAAGGGACAAAAGAAATTTAAGATTAATAATTTTAAGTTCCAAGCATATATCAATATATACTATCCAACAATACATGTAGATATAGGAGTAAATGTGTGAAAACTCTCAATTATTTCTCTTATGATAAAACTATCCCATGTAAATGTTTAACTTTCTAGGGTTGCCCCACTGAAACTATCCAAGACTACAATGACTGACACACATGTTGATGGCAACCCTGAAAGCATCTAGAAGGGGCTCAGCTTTCAGCCTATGAAAGAGCAACTGTACATAGAATGACACAGCCCATGGCAATGCTCTTCTGTCACTCACATTCACTGCCATCACTGGTATCTAGTTATACGAGGGCTGTCCAGAGAATATCCAGCCATGCAATATGAAAAATAGAAGCATTTATGGTTGGATTTTTTTTCTGGTATATTTTAAAAGATTCACTATATTTTGGGGCAGATTGGTAGCAATTTTTTTTCAAGCTATCAACAATTTATACAGTGTTAAAGTGATCTTTGCTTTGGAGTGTAATGAATTTGACATAAATGTGTATCTATAATTACCTAGTTCCTTTTTAGAGGGTAAAGGAAAATAAATATCTCTGAAAAGGTACTATAAATCCACACACTTTATCTCTGTGACACATGTTTATAAATCACGGAACTGTGCGAATGCCTAAAATGTGAAGTAGGAGAGCTATCCAGGGCTTTCTTCTTTTCCCCAGTTTGTCTCAAGAGAGCATGTCTCTAAATCAGAAACCACAAACTGATGTCTAAAGACGATACAAAATAACGACCTGAAGACACGTAAAGCTTACCTTATACTCAAACTACCGTCCACATATTAAAAAATCCTCTATCTATATCAGCATATAGAAGATTCTATATTCTTTTCAAACCATTTCAAATATGAATCAACCTTGATAACATGAAAGCATTTCACCGACCCTCACATAATAGTAGTTGCAAGTGAAAATGGCTCATACCTTTAAAACTACTGTTGAGTTAGGAACATTTGAAAAGGTTTTATATCTTAACAAATACAACAGCATGAACATGTAGGAGACATCCTTTGGTCTATAAACAATGCCTCATATACAATAATATCGCAATCTTTTCTATCCCTTTCCTGCCCCCAATTCCACCCATGACCTCCATGTTATAAACCAGCGCTAGAGGTTAGGGTGCTAAAGGGCTGGGGTGGGGGACTGGCTGGAAATAAGAGTTCATCACTTTTTAATCCAGGACACAAGAATGTTACTCTCTCTTGAAATATGAAGAGCAGCATTTGATTATTTAATGGGCTCATGATGAAAACTCTAATGCTCAAAGATGCTCAAGGAGACAAGTGAAGTGAGAGAGGGGGAGAAGGAAGGGGGAGAGGGAGAGATAGGAAGGACGGAGGGAGAGAGAGATTTATTAAAATGGATTAATTGAATTTTGATGAATTCCAGAATTATGCTATCAGAAAATTTATAAAGCCATTTTAATTTCCACATATTGTTAAGTTTTATAAGGCTCTTGAAAGTCCTGAGCTAGGGTTGTTCAATGCATTCTGTAGAGAAGCAAATATAACAAGATGTTAAAATGGGAAATCTGTCTCAGAACCAAGAGATGGCAAATACTACCATATCCCAAACCATACTAGAATACCACCCAAACAAAGATACCAAATAGAGTAGCTGAAAACCTACTGGCCACCCTCAGCTGACTTCAGCTCCAGTGTGTCAAAAGAGGTCAGTGAGCAAAGAGATGGTTTCTTAGAGAGAGGTGTTGGTAGGCATGGAGTCCTGCTTCCCATCCCCAAGCCTGCCCTCACCTCAACCATAGCAAGGGTGGCTTTGGGGATACCTACATCCCTGGGAACTGGGACACAAAAGACAGGGTGTCTGCCTAGGTCGAGAGGTGGAGATGCAGGAGACTGACTGAAACATCCTGTGACAGGAGAGGGCAGCAAAATGGGCAACTTCTTTGCCAACAAGCTCATGGGAACCACCCGAGGCAGAGCCAGCCTGCAACGGTCTGCAATGCCACCACGAGACCAGGGATGAGGAAGTAATCACCACTGACCAGCTAGAGATGTATGTGGCTGCAGCAAGAAAACCTCAGGTCAGAGATTTCTGGTGACAGAAGTTCCACCCCACCCCTACCCCTGCCAAAAAATAACCTCCCAAATATCCACGAAAAAAGTCAGCTTTAAACACCTGACAAGCCCAATGAATGACACAATCATCAAAGAAGAATGTTCCTGCTCACCTTCCTCTTCTTCTTTGTCCTCACTGCCCCCTGAGAAGGGAGGGGCTCCAGGTGATGAGCAGGGGTGAAGGAACCTGGCAGGGGGAAGTGACAGCACCTCCCCACACTCCCTCCCCTGCAGGCCTCCTGCCTGGAGAGGTCAGAGCTATACAGACAAGTTAATGTGGACTAACTTTAGAGTTCTCATATTTACAGGGTTGGGCATTTTAATTACTGAAATAATACTAATGGGACTTGAAATAACTAGGGGTATATCACTCTCTGAATATGAGAAAAGTCACAGGACTCATCCTAATTTAACCCAAAGGACTCAGGAAAACCAGCCCCACAGAGCAGGTAAGTAGGAAGGGGATTAAATTGCTTCCTGTTGTCCTTCAAATAACAGAAACAGGTAACAAATTCTACCTGTTACTACCCACAATCCCATCCTTAACAGAGAGGAGACAGACCACAGGAGGAATACAGTTGGCCACATCATACAACGTGTCAAAGGGCTGGTCCCCAGACTTGGCCTCCAGAATCCAGCAACTGTGTCTTTCCTCGTGCTATTATATTATCATTCACCTTCACTCTTTAAAATTGTATAAGCATGTACAACAGCCTTTTTCTATAGCACATGGAAAAACATAAAAGTTAAGCAGTAGTATTTTAAGATTAAACCGTCAAATTGTTTATAAAGATATACAATATTAACAATAATATTGACCTGTTGACCAGAGCACACCATAATTACAAAGCCACCTATATAGGTACTATATGGTTCTGAGGATGGAGAATATTTTAATAGCCCCATTTCAAATGAAGTAACACCAGAAATTTATAAGGTTCTAACCATAACCTGTAAAATATTTGTTGACTACAACATAGGAGTTATTTTGAAAACTACCAGTTTAAGCCACACTAGGAAGCCAAACAAAAAGATTAGAGGCCACAGCAGACATGCACTCCTTTGGGTCACAATTTCATGTAAATACATAGAAACACATACCCATTTTTCAACATCAACTTGCTGTGGAAAGAAAAAGTGAAAATAAATAACAAGCAAACAAATAATTACCTAGACTGTCATTTAAATAAATTTAAATGTGGTCCCTGCACCAAAATCTACTTCCAATTCTGAACAATAAGAAACAGCATTCAAGCTTTTAATTAACCTTTAATCTCCTCCAAAAAAAAAAAAAAAAATCTCAGTTTAGTAATCAAAACTTTAAAAGGCATTAGGCTTACAATTCACCAGGTACATGAAATAATCATAATGTAATATAATATATTCAAAAGCAAATGTGAACATTTACTTAATTCTCAAGCCTAATAGGCCTCCTGATTTAGGAACCACTAATCTCCTCTAAATGTATGAATCCATTTAATAAAAAAAGTCAACTAAGAGATATAGCAACTAACTATAAATCTCTCTAGAAATAAAACTCCTCTTATCCAAATCTTTTTTAGCATTACATAAAATTTCACAATATAACAAAAAGCATACCTTGTCAAATAATTCTAAAATTACATCAAAATCAAATCATTTTTTAAATTGTGTTTATTAATGAATTTAGTCTCAATCATCTGACTTTAAAAAGTGAATATAACTATATTCAAAGTGCAAAACAGACCAAGTAAAAAAGCCATATTTCAACAGAGACGGTTTTCTACAATATCACAGAATTCCGAGCAATTCAATCAGAATAGAAGGCTTTCACATTGAAGGACATGCTCATCTCCAAGGTAATTTTCCACAGCCCCCTTCCTCCTACTGTGAGAATTGAGGTTCACTTCAGACTCCTTGTGCATTTAACTTCATTTATAATTTCTGCCTAGAAAATTCATTAATCAATCGGATAAGAAGCTCATGGGATATAAGTAATTTAGGGGCCATTGCTAAGACTATCCATCCCTTAGTAATCAAGCTCCTGGAAGAAAATATGTACATAATGCAATATACAGAGTGACTTTTTAAAAATGTTATAAAGTAATAGAAAAAAATCAACTTAAATACAAGTGGAATTGTTTTGAAGCCCTAGTGAAATTCAATAGGTTCAATAGGTTACTTATAACCGTATTTTGGTTTCTTTAGTAATTTATTTAGTCTTCGGAAATATCTGTTAAGTCTATCCCCATTTTAAAAACACAATTGTTATTTAAGAGAGAACAATTTACTGAATGGAAAGGCCTGGTTTTTGCTATAAATTTTTAAGCTACTGAGCTGTTATATAAAGTTCAAGTCCTCACTTGAAGCACTAACCTATTAGAGCAATGACTCTCTCTTAAGGTCAGGAGGCACAGGGCAGCAATTAGTAATGTGTCTCCTATAGTGCAGTTGTCACTCACTTTACTA
Organism: Lyroderma lyra; assembly: GCA_004026885.1. NCBI lineage: Eukaryota > Metazoa > Chordata > Mammalia > Chiroptera > Megadermatidae > Lyroderma > Lyroderma lyra. Next base: position 62,115 of record PVJL010008780.1, read on the forward strand.
CCTCATAAATAACAAGTTCTTATACCTATTCTTTTCCAAAAAAAAAAAAAAAAAAAAAAAAAAAGCTCAAAGAAATGTGAATTAATTTCCTCCACATACTTATCAGGAAAATAGGATATGCCATATTTTATTGATTTCAGTGACTAGCAAAGACATTATATTATCCCATCATTATTTTCACTTTTAAATGTTAAACATTCACACACACACACACACACACACACACACACACACACACTTCCATCAGTTCAAAGATGAAGTGTGGGAGGGTTTTTCTAGAAGAAAGACAACTTGTAATTAAGAGTCATATTACTGGTATTAGCTCTTGCATGATCTATGAGGGGGGACCCAAAAAAACCCAGAATTATCTTCTGGAGGGCATGCACCTTGTAGCACAGGCTTCCCCCACAAGGTGAGTGTTCTAGAAACCCATCTGCATCAGTGTACCAACTGGCACTGATGTGAGAGGCTATGTTGAGCTTCAGTGACTTCTTTTTTGGAGAATCAACACATTTGCCCATTTCATGAAGGGTGATTTATGCAAACAATGTGCAGCATAACAATGCACCTGCCCACATCATGCTGAGTGTTCAGTACGGTTTTTTAACCAAAAACAGCATGACCCTGTGCCCCACCATTCCTATTCACCCGAATGCCCCGATGGACTTTTTTTGGTTTCCCAGGATAAAAAGAGTCCTCAAAGGAAAACGTTTTGCCAATGTGGAAGAGGTGAAACAAGAAAAGGCAGAAGCACTAAAAGATATCAAAATCCACAAGTTCACAAACTGTTTTGAGCAGTGGAAAAAGCATCTCGATAGGTGTCTTGCATCAAACGAAGAGTACTATGATGGTGATTTGAAGTTTAAACATGTAAGAATACACAATTTTTATAAATAAATTATGGGTGTTTTTTGATCTCCCCTCATATTCCAATAGAGAAACAGTTTCTTAAGTAGCAAGAAAGTATCAATAATACAACAGACTCAGCATCCAAATGCCCGAGGAAAGGCTTAGCGACAGAATTCCGGAGTACCAACACAACACGAGACGATGGCCCACAGAATGAGAAGACTGACTGAGGCACAATAAACTTGTAACTATATGCACAAGGGATGCAGAGTGCCTTCATGATACTTCTCTTACCAATGGTATCAAAAATCATTTCATCAAATGCCTATGAACAGTGAAGAGGGGAATGATTCATAATATGGAGATAATCAAGGAAGGAAAATACAGAGTTCACAAAAATTTGACCAATTTTAGAATCTAAACAACTACCAGATCCATAAATCATGAAAGACAATTGAATATTTATTTTAATAATTTATTATCCAAGTATGTGGGATTTTCAGAAAGTATACTGATTCCATTA